>SWKW01000200.1:0-56292 GCA_011058865.1 Didymella keratinophila
ATAAAGGTTCTGTGTAAATAGACTGTTTTACCTAAATATGCAGTGTAATCTCACTCTGGCGGTGTTTTTAACACTGCAGCGGTACCCCAGTGTATGGTCTCAGAATCCATCTGCGATCAGAGCTCGGCAGTATGCTTCTAATAGAGTTTGACCCGTCATGTATACATCATCAGGACTTTGTGTTGATGGCTTGAGTTTTCTGGTGAATTTAAAGACCTTTCCAGTGGTGGTAGATACCTCTCTGCTCAGTGAGTCCAGCTTCGTGATCTTGGCAGGACGGACTCGCGATCCATGCGCATGCACTCCATCTCAACGGAAGATACTCCTCGCATACCAACAGGCGTGACCAGTCAGAGGCCCACGATGGTATGTTCAGTGGCCTTGACAAAAGCTCACAGGCCTCAAGCAGGTCCGGACAAGACCATGTCGTAAATACGCGCTGGGTCACATCGAGGTAAACAGCCTCTACGCGGCTTGTGTAGGTGGGTTGTATCTGTTGATTCTTCACAAGGGGCTCCATGATGCCTAATGTCGAGTAGATTTTGTCACGAGGAACCCGACACAACGCCCCTCCTGTATAGCGCCAAAGGCCGACGAAAGAGACTACTTCTTCTCGTTCTCTGAGGTACGCAAGCCTCAAAGAGTCTTTTATCGCTCTCTTCCAATATCCGGGCGCGGATGTCTCTGGTCCACTCTTCTGACTCAGGTAGTAAACGGCTGTCCAGAAATCGTCTTCGACGAACATCGTGAAGCCACATTGAAGTAGGACGCGCCGTGCAAGTCGAATTCCCTGCAAGATCCAAGCCCTTCGGAAGTAAGGTCGTATCAACATACTGTAGACTGACTGATGGTCACCAGCCGTCCACTTCAGGTGACCATTAATCTTCATTGGCTTCAAAGACTGCACTGTTCGGCGTTCGGGTGCCCAGCGGGTAAAGAACTTGAAGCTGTTAGGAGTCTCCTGATTTCGTGGCCACGTTGCAAATGTTTCCAATCAATGTGGATCTCCTGTGCCGTTTTCTGCAGTAACGCTATTGCTTTGTTGCTACCAGGCTCTTCAGGACTCAGCCAGGATATAACGCGTGATGCTTCTGTAACAACAGTCCCTATATCGAGCATCTGCACGGCCTTCTCTTAGTCATCTGTCTAGTCGACACATAGCGCATCTAACCACAATGTCCGCGGATGCTGATCGTAATGAAGGTGTCTAAGCGCGACATGTAGGTTCTGTGTGACTAGGACAGCCCTGGACCTTCGACCTGAGCTCACTTCAATGTACGAGGGATTATCCTCAGAGCCCAAAACATATGATAGGGTTTCATAAGAGGGACCTTCATCCTGCACCCGCGTCAGTGAATCTTGCATCTCTGTCAGGTACAATGGCCCCGCTCTCTCTTCAATCTGCAAGATAAGTGGTACATACCTGGAGGTTCCGAGAGATGGATCACGCGACAATAGCGTCGTCAAAAGCACCAGGCTCTAAGATAGCTATCCGGACCTCATGAGCGGGGTGAGCCAACTTGTCGTATTTGTACTTCATTATTGATTGATAGTGGTATATTCTTTCTATGGTTCTGGCCAGAACACCTGAGGTCGGAGTGCTCGCATAGTGGTTGACTGTGTCCTGACGGTGAATGTTGCTTTGGACGCAGGGAGGTTACATGGGGTTTCGTTGGCGCTAGGCTGCGGCTGAGGGTAGGAGGCTTGCATGACCATAAAGGAGTGGCATCGCCGCGTAACGGAAGTTGTCTGAACAACTGTGGGAAGAAATGCCAGAGAAAGCAACGCATGTCAGATTACTACCTCCCAAGATCTATTGGTATCTTCTGCCAAACACCTGGTGGTCTATAACAGCAGTCTACCTGCAAAATCTTCTACTCTTTGAGAACAAGAACTTCTGAGCCTGCCCTTCTTGACTGCTTCGATTTTGCATCGATGCTATGGCGGTATCTGGCTTGAAGCATTTGCGAGGAACGCCGGCCACCAGCCTCCTGTTTCGTGTCGAATCACGGATATCTAGTTTGTTTGGCTCATTTCGAACGACTGGATTCTTTACTAGATCTCGAACATCTTCGTGGTGCTGACATTGATTCTGCAAAAAGTCAACAGTCTGTCCATATGACAGCGGCAAAGCCAAAACTCACCTGCTCCACTCCCTGCCCTTATACAAGCACTCCAAGAACCTCGCAGGCCAGTACACATGGTACAGCACAAAGAACGGCCAGGGATCCGCGATCGTAAGCGTGCCGTCCTTCCAGCACGAGAAGTGGTACCAGAACGTCGCCAGTCCATCGAAGAATTCGCCCCAGGAGCCTGGACCGAAGATAGCGTCGAGGAATGGCAGGATCAAGAAGCTGACAAGGTCGTGTCCGAACCAATAGTAGCTGCTCGTCGGAGTGCGCGGGAACACGGGCTTCTCTTGGTCACCGGAATCTTTGCGGTAGTCAAGCGCTGAGAGATAAGCGTCTGCCATTTCCGACGTCTTCTCGAAAAGTATGTTGGCTGTGTGCGCGCGTGGGTTGCATTCGATGGGGTATAATTTGACGTTCTCTTCGTCTTCGACGAGAAAGTCGAAACTCAGGTGCCCAGTAAAGGTGCTGCCGCCATCTGTCACGACGCGCTCTGTGAATGCGAGCATTTCCTGATTCAGCTTCGAGTATGCGGGGAGAGGCTCGTAGTGCATCAGAAGTTCGAGCGAAGGACAGCTGCAGAATGCCTTGACTTTGCCGCGTATGACGAGTGCGTGTGTGCAGTACTCATTGCCCTTGATAAATTGTTGGAGCTGGAAGGGGTTGGACTTGGAGATGTTCAAATTGTGAATATAGGTCTTTGTCTGCGAAGGCGACTCAAATGGGAGGAGCGTCATCATCGCATTGCGAGCGTGGTCATCCACCCCAATGGGCTTCATGATGAACTTCTTGTTGCCATCCTTGCTGTTTCCGACGTTTCGGAGGAGTACGTTCAGCGCCTCTTCGGGAGACGTGACACGGTGCGATTCGGGGATCGGGAGATCGAGGGACTGGATGTAATCGATGAACTTGTCTTTCTCGTGAAATTTCTCGACTACGTCCTCGTAGAACTGGATAGCCTCGAATCGTCGCCCAGCTTCCGTCGCTTGCTTCTGTGCGAGTCGCACAACCTGACCATCTTCAACTGCCGCGATCACCGATGAGCAGCTTATCCAGAGGTCGACCTTCTCATTCCGGATAACCGAGAGGATGGAGTCAATGTAAGGCTCCGCATCGTCGCCGTTGGGTTTATCCAATCGGTAGTACCGTGTGATTGCGCTGGAGAAGCGGCCTGGTGAGAGGGGAGAGATGTCTGCGCCAATGATATGGTGTTGCGTGTTTTGTGATAGGACTCGCGCAATTGACAGGCCTTTGGTCATCGAGACTCCCGTCACGAGGATCGTCTTGCGTTGTGCGACTGTGACAGCTGTGCTTTTCCTCTCTGCTTGCAGGACCTTGTTGCGACCATTGACCCGCTGCACGATGAGACTGAACAGCACGAGAACGGCCGAGACGGGCAGGGTGAGAATGCTCAGCGCGACAAGCGACGCATTCTTCCACACGTGAGAATAGTAGAAAGGCTGGACGCCCTTCTGCTTCCCTTCTTCTGCACCCATTGCTGTCGTTGGATTATTGTCGCCGGCCTCTCTTCTCGCAGTGTCGCTCGCTCTCCTTAGTCGTAGCAAGGCAACCTCATCAAAAGGAACAAAAGCCTCAGACCCCATCAACCCAAAACAAAGTCGCAAACAGAGACTAAGAATTCCTAGCGGCTAGGACGGCTGCTATTAGGCAAGGATTTCACATGCAAGTCGTGTATGCATGCAAGCGCGGACGCGGTTGCGTTCTTGTCTCTGTGCTGAATGCGGATTTAGTCTCGACGTCATCGTTATTCGTTGATGCAGGTGGACCCCTGGTAAGTGCTGAGTTTCGCAATTCTCGCATGCTGCAAGGTTCAGCGGGCCACGGACCAGGCGCCCTGGATCGCAGAAGGGTCTTTTTGTGTGGTAATGCGGCATGCGTGGTGGGGTGCTTGTTTGTTTGGTGTGGGGTGATGAAGTTTGGCAGCAATAACGGCGACAGGGAGGAGCGAGGGATCGCCGAGCGTCAATTGCATGGCCGATAATGACACGGGCAGCATCTGGTGCTATTCGCGTTCGAACGAGAGATTTTGGACTTCATGAGTGATTACAATTGCTCTAGCTGTGCTATTGGAGCTGAGGCTGCTGTTGCCACAGAAACTACAGCCACGTGCCAGAAGCCGCTGAGGGTGCCCTGCCAGCCTTGCCATCGATCTATCCACGGGTTCCTGCGTCTCTCTATGACACATCTGTACTACCAAAAACTGACGTCGAGTCTGTACCAGCATGCGATGCTTTTGTGAAGTCGTCGCTCACTTCTGCTCTCCTTTGCAGCGAGTGATCTCAATGCCGTCCTGATGAAAGGTCAGTATTACATTCAAATGAACAGGCTGGATGTAGAGACTCACTGGGACGCCGGTGGGCTCGTAGCTGTTTACCAGCTTGCTCTCGTAGATGAGAGTCGGCTTGCCGGGGCTCTGGTTGAACTTGGCCTCGCCGTACCTCTTCTCGTACATCTTGACGTTTGTCTCTGCGATACCTTCTGTGTTGCTATTGCCGCTCTTCTTTGCCTCTGCAACCTTCTCTTCGACGCTGCTCCTGACATACTTGAGGTATGGCGGGTTGCCAGGCTTGATCACGTTGTCGGCGGCCAGCACCGAGCCTTCAGTGATCAGACCCAGCTCCTCGCAAAGCTTGAGATCGGTTGTGTAGGCAGGCTTGTAGTGATCGAGGAACATGAGGTCAATGTGCTTCAGCTGTCCAGACTGGTACAGGCGAGCAATAGATTCATCACTGGAACCTACTACGACCTTGACGATGTCAGAGAGACCTGCCAGATCGACGAGAGACATGATCACCGCGGCGAACGCAGGATCACGCTCCAGACTGAAGTACCGTTGTCCTCCAGCTTTGCGAACTGCATCGCCGAACAGAACACAAGAGTAGCCGACGTAGCCACCAAGTTCGACCTGGGTTGATTCGTCAGCTCGAGTTTGGAGCTCCAGCAACCAATTGACTTACCATAGTCTTTGGCTTGACTTCTGCGATCAGGTCTGTTACAATGCGACCCTTATCCTCTCCGACATTCATGAGGTACTTCTTCGTGCGCCCATACTCGTCAATGGCTGCGAGAACGCCTTCAGGCGAGCCGCGGATCTTGTCGATGTTCTTGTGTGAGTATACGAAGTGGAGCAGCTCAATCTCACGACCATCGTCGAAGAAAGCACCTTCTTCCTCTTGTGCTGCGTACGCTTTGCTCTGGTCGAAGCTGCCCATGATTGTTGGATGTGCTGAAAGTGTGCAATTGCAGATTGTGGTGAATCTCGAGCTCTCGGAGCTCGACGCGTCGAGGGCGCCTAGAATGCCCCTCGGCGACCCCTCAACGCGTAACTTGATGCGGGGCACACAGATTAACGATGACGGCGGCGCTGCATGGACAAGCTGCATAAACGGGTCCACGCGTGGGGCCTGATGTGAGCCAGGCAATGCTCTCGGGACCGAACATCCAGATAAATCTGTGTGGTGTCGTCAGACGTTAGAAATCGTCTTAGCAATGATATCCATGCTATGCCCATTCATTCCTTAGTCCTGCACGCGATGCGGGATGTCGCTGCAAGTGCAATGTACCGTTTTCGCGGCACATTGCCATGGCGCCATACAGTGCATATCAAGGGGTTGCTCAGCCCTGTTATGGCAAGGTTCTTGCAAGCTTGTCGCGCAAGCATGTGGATACGCGACAACGCGACGCTGGTGTGGCTTGAGTGGGTCGCGCAACTGGTGCATTTCCTCATTCCTTAGAGTCCTGACGTTAAGACAATTGTACCTGTTCTGAACGGTTCTAGGCGTACCCACGTTTAGCGGAGACAGCTCCACAGGACATAACATGGACAAACCAAAACCCGATATGGTAATATCCCTCAAAGATCTGGGATCATCCAAACTCTATCTACCCGACGCGGGAGCTAAGATCGCAGGATCTCGCGAGACGTCACACTGACTCTCAAGCTTGGTGTTGAGGGGTACTTTGGGAGGCGAAGCAACGCTGTCTGTGGCTGGTGGTTTAGCGAGGCTCCAGAGTCGCTAGCCTACCATTTCGTTGGCATGCATTTCCGTCTGCGCGTTGTTGAGCTTTACCTTCTTTACAGCGAGTCTAAGACGGGATAGTGGCGTGGCGATGAAGTGATCCTGATTGATGCCCCGCAACACATCGACTCTATCTCCACACCGGGCGGTACTCCGTGCGCAGCACTAAAACGGTTAGTTGTGGTACTACGCTCCTTTTGTACCTGGGCCGCAAGCAATTACGATTACACTGCTTTGTCCAAGCTATGCAAAAGCCCCTGTTCGCATTGAGCAATCGAGCTTTCCCATGTGCCGGAACCGGATTCTGCCGTTGGAGGATGGTTGGCTCTCTAGTCATTTCATCATGTCCGACCAGTAACAGTTTAGTTCTACAAGTGTAGTCGTACCAGATCCACACAAACAAGGCCTACACAGTTCCTCGGCTTAGCTGGTGTAGAATCCTGCGTATGGTTGACGTTTCCTCAAGCGTTACCGGCATGTGTGAGCCAATTGAGTGACACCGTGTACTCTGGCCGCTATGCCTGGTCAGAAACGACATCGGGCCTGAGATAATTTATATAGTGAAGCTGGACCCCGTAATTTAGCCCAGCAGACACTCAACGTATCTCTCTCACACATTACTACTCTTTCATCATGTCAGACCTCAAAGCTACCGTCGCCGAGACCAAGGCCGGTTTCCACGTCGAGGGTTACGAGAAGATCGAATATGACTTCACCTTCATGGACGGCGTCTTCAACCCTGCCAACCCCCAGCTTGCCAACTGCTACGAGCGTTGGGGTCGCTGCCTTGCTGTCATGGACTTGAACATTTACAATGTCTACGGCAAGGACATGCAGAAGTACTTCGACCACTACAACCTGCCATTGACTGTCCACAAGACAATGATTGGCGAGAAGGCCAAGTCCATGGAGACTTTGTTGAGCATCGTTGACTCGATGACCGAATTCGGTATCATTCGCAAGGAGCCTGTTCTCGTTGTTGTAAGTTCCACCCCGGTCCATGAACACATCGACATCTTACTTACATTATCCAGGGTGGTGGTCTCGTGACTGATGTTGCTGGGTAAAATTTATCTCTAAGGCACTCTGGCCTGAAAGCGTTGCGAAGACAGGACTAACTCGTTATCTTCAGATTCGCTTGTGCTGCGTACCGCAGGAACTCCAACTACATCCGTATCCCCACCACTGTCATTGGCCTTATCGATGCCAGTGTTAGTATCAAGGTCGCCGTTAACTACGGCAACTACAAGAACAGGCTGGGTGCTTACCACGCTCCCATGCACACCTTCTTGGATTTCTCTTTCCTGAAGACCCTCCCCGAGGCACAAGTCCGAAACGGCTTTGCCGAGCTGATCAAGATTTCAACATGTGCTCACAAGCCCACATTCGATCTCCTTGACAAGTACTGCGAGCAGCTGATCACTACTCGCTTCGGTCGCGAAGGCGACAACCAGGAGGTTCGCGAGGCCGCTGACACCATCAACCGTGCTGGCATCCACGAGATGTTGAAGTTGGAGACACCCAATCTTCACGAGATCGGTCTTGACCGTGTCATCGCCTACGGCCACACATGGAGCCCTCTCCATGAGGTATGTGCCTCCAACTCATCGACGCCTGTTCCCCTGCTGACTTCCATTAGCTCTCCCCTCCTACACCTCTTCGCCACGGACACGCCATCTCTATCGATATGGCTTACTCCGCGACATTGGCCAACATGCGCGGCCTTCTCTCCGACGAGGAGCACCGCAGGCTGTTGAACTTGTTCTCCCGTGCTGGTCTGTCCATGGACCATGACATGTTCGACGAGGACATGCTTGACAAGGCCACCAAGGCTATCCTCAAGACCCGTGACGGTCTTCTTCGTGCTGCCGTTCCTAACCCCATCGGCACATGTGTTTTCTTGAACAATGTATCTGCTGAGGAGATGAATGCTGCTCTGCGCAAGCACAAGGAGCTGATGAAGGAGTACCCCCGCAACGGTGAGGGTCTCGAGGCTTACGTCGACGCTTCCGACACAGGGTACACACAGAACGAAGTACCCGTCGAGGACGCCCTTCAGAAGGACAAGGTCGCTGAGAAGCTCAGCAACGGTCACGCTGACGGGCTTCCCAACGGTCAGAAGCAGGCGAACAACGGTATCCCTGCCGGTCTTCAGGGCATCGCCAACGGCTACTCTAACGGTTACAAGAACTAGATGGAGTAGTGTCGCGATGGAGGAATATTTCGGAAGACTAAAAGCTCTTTGTCTGGCGGCAGTCTGAACAACATCAGCACAGACCGCGTCGCACTTGCAACTTATACCTCTTTCAATATACCAAACATTTCAGTTCTCACACGTCAACCTTCCTGTTAACCTGCTATTGCTTGACGTCATGATGCCCAGGTCGCGACCTTCACCTACCAACACGATTGAACCTGTAGATAGTGATGCTTCAAGGATGACCAGAGCCGCGATTCATTGCCATGTCATTTCGGCGTGTGTGTGTTTGCGTTGTTGCTGCGGGCTTATGCGACATCGAAGAAATAGCAATGTCTCCGCCTGTACAGTTGGCTCCTACCACACTTGCTAGCCAACGTGGCGCACGTGGCATTGGACGTCACCGCAATGCCATGCTTGCAGTTTCTGAGACATCAGAATCTGGAGGCTCAAAATGCAGGTCAGGGCTCGAACTGCGCGCGCACTGGACGTTCACTTATGCACAAGCACATTCAGCAGCCAAAAGGTATGTGCTCCCTAAAATCGACACCGATATCCCATCGCCATCACTGAAGACGACCCATCGAGAAACCAGTTTCCTAACAGGAGAGTTGTTCGCGGGGCCCACGCCACCGTAGTGACTGGCAACCAGAAGCAGTGGATGATGCTAATGGTCGTGGCTGGGCCCCTGAGCTTTTTTGATAAGGAAACAGAAACGGGTGTGGGCACTGCAAAGATTTTATAGAGCGGTGCCGGAGCAAGCAAATCGCCGATGCGCTAACCACCTTGGGCCGGCGCTGGGTCTTGCACCTCAAACACCTTTATTTTGGGCTTCAATGATGGATTCAATGTACAGATCAATCCCTGTGTTCATGAAAGCGTTCGAGAGGAGCTCGATGCCGCGTGAAGCATGGTGCGATGTGCCGCAAGGATAATATTGGAGGTACACAACGGTTAGGCACCACCAGCCTCCTCTGGGGGCCGTTCATGGAAGATACACCTGCATCTCAAGGGAGCAGCCTCAATTTGCAGATCTGCGTTGCAAGCGCACGCGACTGCTGTCCCAGAAATCAGGAATTCCGACCGTCGCTAGCGCGATCTGCAGGAGCGACGTCAGTGTTGGCTACCATAAACATACATTTTGCCCAGCCTTCGTCCACGTCCTCGTATCATCAAATCATGGCTGCCAAAACGCCGTTGACCAAGTCAACTGATGTTGACGATCTCAACACGCCTTTGAAGAGCGTGCTGAACTTCAGAGACGTCGGCGCATTCGTCAATCGAGCTTCAAGAACTACGTTGAGTAGCACTCTTCTCATGCGCTGCAAAACTGACGAATCATAGTCCTTTGAAGACGAGGCTACTGTTTCGAGGCGCCCGACCAGGTCTGTATCACATCCGCTTCAAGGCATGCGGCAGCTGATTTGAGTAGACGAGGCAACTGTCCGAGACAGGGAACGGCTCGTCAACGAATATGGGATCAGAAGCATCATTGACTTGCGAACGAAGTACGCACCCCATATTTGCGACAAGGCTTGTAAGCTGACGAAAACAGAACTGAGCATATTGAACAAGCTCAAAAGCGCGATGCCAAGATCAAGGCATCTGCGGCAGTACCTCAATCGAATGACGATGTCGCTGGACCTCTGAAGATGCCAGAAGTTGTCTATCACGAGATAAACTTCAATGGATCGGCATTCTCCCGAATGCTCATCTCCAAGCTCACATGGCTGGAATTCTTCCGCCTGGCCGGTCTCATGATCTTTGGCTACCGTCTCGATGCAATCAAGATACTTTCACCACATATGGAAGAGATGGGTCTAATTGGGCTGGCAAAGAACTCGGTAGACGTCTGCACCAAGGAAGTCAAGCAGGTCTTTGACGTGTTCGCAGACGATCGCAACTGGCCTGTCATGGTCCACTGCACACAAGGCAAAGACCGAACGGGACTCATAATCATGCTCGTCCTCTGGCTCACGCAAATCGACGACGAGATTATCGAGGAGGACTACCTGCTATCAGAGCCCGAGCTCGCGCCAGAGAAGGAGTCCCGACTGAAGGAGATCAGCGCAATCGGCCTCTCTGAGCAATTTGCTGTCTGCCCGCCAGGCCTTGCAAAAGAGGTCCATTCACATATTCAGGAGAAGTATGGCGGTGTTGAGAAATACCTCTTGGAGAAGGTTGGGGTTAGTCGGGAAACGCTAGAGAACGTAAGGAGGAGGATGCTGGCTGCTGATTCGTAGAGAGCCACGCGTCCGCGTTGGTGTACCACCGAGATCCAGCCTTCGATCCCCTGGCATCAATTGTTAAGGATTGACATGTGAGCTCGACATATCGAACATCT
Organism: Didymella keratinophila; assembly: GCA_011058865.1. NCBI lineage: Eukaryota > Fungi > Ascomycota > Dothideomycetes > Pleosporales > Didymellaceae > Didymella > Didymella keratinophila. The sequence goes on from SWKW01000200.1 coordinate 10,711, forward strand.
CGAGGCACAAGGTGTTGTGCTCGAATAACAAGCTGTATAATTGTTCTCGGACCCTGATCAACGCCTGTGCCTCTCATATGCACGCGTTATCGTGGGGTGTTGACGTTTCAGGTGTAAAGCTAGGACTCGAAGCAAGCTACTGCTCCCCTGTTCGCTTAGTGGGCTACACCGTCCATCCTTGGCGCATGCAGCTGCCCTCTGAAAACACCACGTCTTCTTCCCTTTCTGCAAAATTCACTGGAGTTGCGCAAGATGAGCGGCAACACCTCTGAGGAGACTTTCGAGTTCATCGAAACGCCTGCGGCGTCTTCGACCGTCTCCGAGTTCGATTGCGGGGTCAAGACGACTTCGGTACGCAGCACCCCAACATTTTGTTGCGAGCCATTGCGCGACGTGCAATAGAGCAATTGAGCTGACTTTTGGTGTGAATAGTACCCTACAATCGCCAATGCTCCTCTCCCCGCTGAGGGCTCTGGCCGCGACTCATTCAATAACTACGCCCTCATCTCGCTGCTAGTCGGTGTCCCCGCCTATTTCACCTACAAGCTGGGTGGTGGCCTCAAGACATGGATCTTCATTGCTCTGATCACAACTCTGCCTATTCTTGGTCCCTTCTGGTGGCTCACCTCTGAGTTTGCCCCTCGCAAGAACGAGAAGGCCAAGCTGCCCGGCAAGCCCATCGAGCACTACCTGAAATTCAAGAAGGAGGAGGACCGCGATGCCTACTACGGCAAGAAGAAGATCCCAATCGAGACCTTCCAGGAGAAGTACTTCGACGGTGAGATTGAGCTCAACGGCGACATGCTCGATATCCTTGAATGGCGCCACGACTGGTCCAAGCCCCGCTTCACTCTCGGTCTGATCAAGCACTTCCTCTTTGGCATGATTCCGGAGATGATTGTTCACTCCAAGTCTCAGGGTACGTCAATCTCACTCCTAGTTACGCACATCGAGAGTTCCAGCTAACAATGCCGCAGACGAGGAGCAGGTTCGTGACCACTACGACCGTGGCGATGACTTCTACGGCTGGTTCCTCGGCCCACGCATGATCTACACTTCCGGTATCATCTCCGACATCAACAAGGAGGAGACTCTTGAACAGCTCCAGGACAACAAGATGGCTATTGTCTGCGAGAAGATCGGCCTCAAGAAGGGCGAGAAGATGCTCGACATTGGTTGCGGTTGGGGAACTCTCACCAAGTTCGCCTCTGCCAACTACGGCGCTCACGTCACTGGTGTCACACTTGGCCGCAACCAGACCGCCTGGGGCAACAGCGGCCTCAGAAGGGTTGGTATCCAGGAGGATCAGTCTAAGATTCTCTGCATGGACTACCGTGAAATCCCTGTTCCCTCTGGTGGCTACGACAAGATCACCTGTCTCGAGATGGCTGAGCACGTTGGTGTCCGTCACTTGGGTGCGTTCTTCCGTCAGGTCTATGACATGCTTGAGGATGATGGTACTTTCTTCCTTCAGATCGCTGGTCTTCGCAAGGCATGGCAGTTCGAGGACTTCACCTGGGGTCTCTTCATGAACAAGTATGTCTTTCCCGGTGCCGACGCCTCGACTCCTCTGGGCTTCGTTATCGACACTCTTGAGGGTGCCGGCTTCGAGATCAAGATGACCGACACAATTGGTGTCCACTACTCTGCTACCCTCTGGAGGTGGTACCGCAACTGGCTCGGCAACAAGGATAAGGTCAACGCTAAGTACGGTGCCCGCTGGTACCGCATCTGGGAGTATTTCCTTGCCTACTCCACGATTGCCTCCCGTCAGGGCTCCGCCACCTGCTTCCAAATCACCTGCGTCAAGAACCTCAACGCCGTTCACCGTGTCGACGGTATCAACACTCAGTTCTCTCTTGCTGGTGCCCTCGAGGCTAGCAAGGCGAAGAACGCCAACCTGCTGCCCAAGAACATCTGAGTTGAGTGATCGCGTCAATTGGCTGCTTCGGCAGATGAAACACAACATTGTCGATTCGAGTAGAGTTCGACGTATGAGATGCATAGGAAAGGCTCGGTGACGGTGTAGACAAAAGTACAGATATCTACGTCCGATGAACCAGCTCGGCTCTGGTGTGAGCATGACTTGTATGACGATATGGAACATATGACTGTCATGATGTAGCGCTTGAAACAATGAAACCTGCTACGAATTTTGACGACTGTATTGGCATCGAGTTATCGTGATCATGAACATCCAGTGCTGCAAATGTTGCGAGCTACGAAAGGGAGCTGCGCATGTGAAAACAGCAGCAGCCGGTGGTGTCAATCTGACACCCCGTCCATGCAATGGATCTCCATGTACAGCTCAGGCAAAGCTTCCCTGCGAAAGACTTGCGCGGAGGTGTGCGTGTGAATTTGAAGAGCCGGCGCTTACCATCCAGTCCTCGCAAACCCCAGATGGTGCTGCCATTTCTTGTGTCTGCCTTCCCACCCCTTGTTGAACATGTCCATAGCCTCGTCCTCCTTTGCTCCGAGAATAGCTTTGCTGATGCCTATTCCATAGAGTCGGTGGAGGTCCTTGCACGCTTTGGCCACAGGAGGATTGTGATTGAAGTTGTGCGCCCAAAGTCGAGACTTCGCCCTGACTCGGACGGTAGTGAGAGTCTTCGGTCGTGCAAGGGATGTGCCGCCTGGGGAGTCCTCCTTCTGGGTGTCACAAGTCTGTCTGCGGAATTGCAGCAGTGGTTGGAGCCATTTTTGTCGTAGGTTGAACTTGGGCGCATCCTCGTTGATCCAAACGTCGACGTCCAGATCTCGTAAGCAAGTGAAACTCTTGGCCGCCGCTTTGCACGCGCGCGTCCAGCTCTCGATATGCTTCTCTTGCCAGGTAACATCGCTCGCAGCTGCTGGGCTTCCGTAAGTGGTGTAGTACAGGTGCAGCTTTGTGACGCTGTTGTGGCTGGCCTGTGGGATCCTGCGAAGGAAGCCTTCGACGCGGCGAGGAGCTTCGAAGACGAAGGTAATTTGGTTGTATAGTAGTGGCAGAGTCTCTGTGTACATCTGCTTGCAGAGAAGTATCAAAGCACCATGTGGGTTCAGCCAACCATGATACAAGACTGGGCCAGGAAGAAATGAACGCCTCCCAGCACCGAATACAGGGAAGCGGAGCGTCAGTGGATGGGGCCACTGACCGTCCCCACCTTCTGCCCATGTGTGTGGCTTTCTAGGTCTGGTTTGAGAGCTGTTCGACAGTAGTTTGAACATTTTTGGGTCATGCGCGTTGAAGTTGCAGCCCTCTCCTACGACTTCGCAGCGGTAGGTGTCCTGGAAGTAGTACTGGTAGATCTTGTTTCGGATCTCTCCGGGCAAGTTGAGGAAGCTCAAATTCGTCTTCTTGGCCTTTGTCACCAGCTTAGGTGGTAGCTTGACCCTTGGATGGACGCGGGCGAAGAGAGATGTTTTGGGATCCATGGTGGAGCTGAAGTCTGTCTCGAGGTCAGTGAACTTGAAGCGCCGTCAACGTCGAGGTAAAGGAGCTTCACGCCAGTCATCCGTTTGTCGTGGTAAGTCAGCAGACTTGTCCGGTCCCTTATGTCTCTTTCGACCATACATTGGGCGTTTGCGGGCCATGCCTGGAAGTGTGGCTCAGGGATAGCAGTGAGGTGGTGAAATCTTGCTGGATGGTTGGATTAGCAGCCCGTTATTAGCGAAGACGCATCGAAGCTCAGCCAAGAGCAAGATCAGGCAGAAGGACGCAGAGTTCGCGCTTTCTTCTTCACCTCTATACATGAGGATGGGGAAGGTGAAGAGCGACTGACGGCCATTGGCCCTGCAGCTCGTAGATAGCACCACGCTAACGAAATACCGCCGCAACACCTGCATCCCGCATCGTCATACCCACTTCCACACCGACCATGTCTTCAACACTCACAACACTCAAGACTCGCACCGCCCGTCTCGTTCCGTCCACAGCTGCACACCAGTTCAGCGTCACCACTCCACGCTTCTATCGCCGCCAGCCCGGCGACCCCACAGGCCCCAACGAACCGCCGACCCACATCAGTGCTCCCAAGAGCAAGTCCCCCCTGAAAGTCTGGCCCATTCTCGCCATATTTGGCATCGGTACTTTTCTCTTCAAGAAGATCGTTGACCAGCGCGAGGGCCAGTACAAGCCTACAGGACCTGTTGCCGGACACTCGCCCAGCAGCAGCAGCAAGCCAGCAACGCCTCGAGCCAACAACAACGCCGTCGTACCCCACTAAACACCCTCACCGCCCATTATGCCTGCGATTGAGAACCTCGGCGCAGCAACGCGCACCAGCTCGCTCTGGTCACCGGACAAGATCACCGTTATCTTCGTTCTCGGTGGTCCCGGTGCGGGTAAGGGAACGCAGTGCGCGAAGCTTGTCTCCGACTATGGCTTCAAGCACTTGAGTGCCGGCGACTTGCTGCGCGACGAGCAGGATCGTCCTGGGAGCGAGTTCGGCGAGATGATCAAGACGTACATCAAGGAGGGTACAATTGTGCCCATGGAGGTCACCATCCAGCTGCTGGAGAACGCCATGAAGAGCGCCATGGAGAATGAGAAAAAGAGCTTGTTCCTCATCGATGGTAAGTATTCCTTCGAGCTACAAGGTAGAATGGCAAAGCTGACATATCGCAGGTTTCCCCCGCAAGCTCGATCAGGCTCACGCCTTCGAGCGCTCCGTCGTACCTTCCAAGTTCACCCTCTTCTTCGATGCGTCCGAGGAGATCATGCTCAAGCGTCTTTTGCACCGCGGCGAGACCTCTGGTCGCGCCGACGACAACATCGAGTCGATCAAGAAGCGCTTCAAGACCTTCGTCGATACCAGCATGCCTGTTGTCGACGAGTTCGAGTCTCAGGGGCGTGTTGTCAAGGTTGACGCCGTTCAGGAGCCCGATAAGGTCTACAAGGATGTGCAGGAGAAGATCAAGGCGTGGGGCATTGAGCCGATCAGCTTGAAGTTCGTTCAAACCGCATAGATCATGCGGCGCGGATTGAGAACCGAAGGAATATAGATACACAAGCAGCAAGGGTAGATTCTCAATCAACACGAGTAACGTCACGGCAATCTGATCCTCCAGAACCGGGGTTTGAAGTATCTGTATCGCATTTTCTATATGCAGCACGAGGGCTGCTCGTTCATCCATTACCCAGAAAGAGAGCCGTGATGCATGCGCTCAAATCCCTACTCCTTTTGTCGTGACATGTCGAAACAAACGAAAGCAGTACCTCTCCCAACACCCCTATCTACATCTAATCAGCGTCCTCGTCAATGGGAGCCCGGGGCTTCTGCTGCTGCCGTCCCTTGAACCTCGATGCCTGCTCGGCCTTCTGGTCGGCCCTGTTGGCCTCATCCTCCTTCTCCTGGATGAACCTCTGCTTCTCCTGCTGAATGACCTCGAGCACACCGACTAAGCTATTCCTCCACATGTCGAGCCTGCTGGCGACCTCTCTCCACTGGTTCTCGCCGAAGACGCGGTATGTGGAACGGTGGATCAGGAATGTCTGGTTAAGCTGGCTGAGCTTGCCCTCGACGAGACCGGCGCGGATCACGTCAATGACCCACATCTCGACGTCCTCGCTGGGGACCTGCAGCGCCTTGGCAATCTTCTCGTAAGGAAGCGACCTTTGCTGACCGGACGAGGCGGCGATCGATGCGAGTGTAAGAAGGCGGATCTTGCGGTTCAGAGCGGCGCTGTCGAGGCCGGAGCTCTCGATCCAGCCGTCATGCTCGTCCTTGAAGTCGTTGAAATCATCTACAACGTCGGAGTTGAAGATCTCGAGGAGCTGGAAGTAAATGGGCTCGGAGTTGCGGAGAGCCTGGATGGAGTCGAGATCGGTAAGGTCCTGGAAGTCGAAGTGGCTGGGGTGGGTGAGCGCTGACTTGAGCGCGCGGAGAGAGAGCTCCTGGGCCTCTGGGGACGAGACCTCCTCAGAGGGGAATGTGCGCAGCGCGCGCAGCAGGTATGTGTATGCCTGCTCGTCCTCGCCAGCGGCAGCAGCCGAATCGCTGACTGCGAGGTACAGCTTGCGCTGCTCCTCCTCCTCGACCTCCCATGTCGCTAACCAGCTATCCAACTGCTTCAACTGTGGGCGCAGGTACTCGAAGTTCGTTGTGGCGCGAATGACGCGGAGGACGGCGAGCAGAACGTGGTAGCGCTCTTCCCTGTCCGCGGGAAGGATGTTGAAGATTGTGCTGAGAATCGAAAGGGCAAGGCCACTGCCGTTGGCGGGCGAGGAGGTGACTGGGGTGCTCAGGTTCTGGCAGATCTTGGGCAGGAACATGGACACGTTCGGCGACTGGTTTACGAGGTGGATCAGCAGGTTGTATGCTGCTATGAACTCTGTGCACCGCCATGTTAGCCCCACCTTCACCTTCATGACTGTATCGGTCGCGTACCCTTCTCAGGCGCCTGGTTGAGCGCTTGCGCGCCGACGACCAGCTTCTTGAGCACCTCATCCTTCTTGTTCTCCTTCAGCAGGTCTGCGGCCTCCTGCTGGACGTTCGAGCTCTCGTCGCCCTGGGATTTTTTGAGCGTGTCGATGTATTGTGCGAACTCGTCGGTAAGCTCCTCGAAGGAACCCTCGATCAGGAGCGTGTTCTTGGGGCCCGGCATCGTGTTTGACGTGTGGGAAAATGCCTGGAGAAGTGGGCGGGCGGGGTCGTCGAGCGCTGGAGTGATTTGGGCTTTGTGTCGAGTGTTGCGCCTGCCCGTGGTGGCATGCCAAGAGTTCAAAATATCCATGCCGTCGATAGCGCCAACCAATCACAGCGGGACATAGTGGGGCTTCGCTGTGTCTCCATCACCGCGACACCCGTGGACTACACTTTTGATCGCGGTATCATCAATCATGCCAAAAATCAACTACTTCCTGGCTTCTCTTTGAGCACGACCGGTAGCTGTGGGTATCTGATCGCTTACCGAGCAGATGGAGTAGGCTGGAGGCAGCCACCCTGTTCTGACTTGACCCCTGTTGGCATCCCATCTCCCGCTCACCAGAGCAAGATCTCTCGCGTTATGAGGAAAGCCATATCTAACAATAGATCTGTTGGCAGTCGATCAAGGCTCAGATAGGTGCTGACTGCCTCCTATTTTTTTGGACTGGTACTTGGTTCCGCCTTTTGTGCGAATTGAGAGCACGATATCCTATTCTCCCTCTGATCGCTTGATCGCTTTCAGAGGCGCATGCGGTCAGGCGTTCGGATCGTATGAGTACAGAGTTGTTCGTGTGCAATTTTTGACACCGTGTGGCCGTTAATGATTTGGTTCGCATTTGTCTCAACCCTGGTTCTCTACAGTGAACCACCCTTTCAAACAAGGATTATTGTAGCTAGCATAGATAAGTCTCTCACTCTTCTCTACACATTCTCTCTAGCATTTCAAAGCCGGATCGAGATTATCTCCCGAATGAACTCCATGTCCATTGCCCTGAATAAGATGACCGACAGGAGATGGGATCCCGCCAATATTCGCCCTCCACCTCCCGAGTCCGAGCCTTTGCTGACCGACTCCATCGAAGAAGTCGATGCAAAGTCCAAGGAAAGCGTCTCCGATTGTCAAGATGCTTAAAATGAGGAGCCTTTCGTCGAAGCGGCGGCGCTATGAACGAAACCGCTTGTCACAACAAGCGTAGGAACATTCGCAAGAGGGGTCGAGTTCCTGCTATTACCCCTTCAGTTCTATCGGTATGCTCGTCCTCATACAATCACATACATAAGCTAATTGCTTCAGGGCGACGACGAGTTCAAGACAGCCTTAAGTGGGGGAGAGACGTATCACATTCCCGAGCCTGAATGGCACCCCGATACAGTGAGATCCAAGAAGCCTTCAAGAGTACAATCACTGACGTCTTAGGTATTCTTCGCCTTTGCCTACCTACAAGCGCAGGCGGCCGATCCATACGAATACGAGAAGCTCCTCTAGCAAAACGAAGAGATCACGCAGGGCCAAAGTCAAGACTCACTCCACGAACCTCTATGAGCGCAAGCCCAAGATGGAAGAGAAGGATGTTGGATTCGATCTTAAGGACGCTATTGTTTGTTTCTGCAATCTCATTTGGAGCATTGCACTCCTAGTGTATCTGTTCTTTAACCGGGAGTAGAATTGTGGCTGACGAAGCAGAAGTCGATACTCATTGTGAGTTTTCTAGATTTACATCGAAATGAAATGTGGAAATGGCTATACTACTACGTTCTACGAGTACCAGTATGACGTGGGTCCACGAGAGCGTCGTGACCAGTAAGGGCCATGATCTGGTAGTAGTTGTGCATCGCGCGCTACCTGCTTGAAGAACCTTGACATATTCCTGCAGTTAGGATCGTAGCCATATGTGCGATTGATCATCTTGGAGAGTTCCTCGATCCTGTCTGCCGCATCCTGCGCGATGAGTCGGCCCGCGTTCATTGCGATGATACATCTGTGCACAAAGTCCATGTGCTCCTCGAACGGGTCGTAGCAGCTCAGTGTCTCGAACTGGAGGGTGTCAGCCATACCATATTAGTGTTGCAATTTATTCCGTTGTGCTTACTGGTTCTCGGAAATCACCGTTACAAATGCACCCACTGCCCGGGGGGCAGAGAGCCTTCTTGCTTCTTCGAGTTGCGTAGGAGTATCGCTCGATGCTCTCATAGCCGTCACTATCTTCGTAGTGGCTATATGGAGGATAGCCAGGATGGTATCTTCGCTCCCGGTGACGCCGCGGTCGATCTCCCCAGTACATGTTGGATAGATTCAGCGAGGTTAGGTTGCGATCAATGGTTGACAGTGAATGGTTGAAAGCTGGAAGCAACGAATGGAAGTATTGTCGAAGCATGTAATCAGGACCCAGGGATGGCGAACTTATCCTCCTCCTTTGTATAGTGGTCATTTCCGGGGGTGCAGCTCGTGACGGAGCCGTTGTGCGACCCTCAACATGCCTCCAAACATGTCCAGTACGCCATATCAGTAGCACCAAATGATGTGGCGGTGTGTATTTTCAGGTCATTTCGTGGACTTCGCATGCAGCAGCATCCGTATGTAGCTGTTGATGGTCGTTCTACCTGCAAGGCTAAGTGCCTCGATCTGTACCTGGCAAACAATATCTGCAGGGGTCATATGCAGCTCGTGCAGGGCAAGGTTCCGATAATTGTTGTAGCACCACCCGAAAGGGCGCTCACTTTCGAACTGCCCAAAGCTGAAGACCACGGCTCAGAAGTTGGAGTGGGTTTGATGAGGTGATGTAATCGGCTGGAGCGAGGGCTGGGAGACGCCCTTGTCGCATTGGATAGTGAGCTTCCGAGTTGGCAACCGCGAACCCGTCATCGGCACAGTGCATCCGATTTCAAGGTAGCCTTTCGCCGATTGACCAGTAGTCTTGAGGCTGCAATGGTCATGTGGTGCACATGATGAGTGGTTGTACAGCAGCGAGGGTGCCACCGAGCATCTGTACTGAGGCTTCACACATGGGTGCAGCTGGATACGTGCCGGCCAGTCCGCTCGTAAGACCAGAGGAAGTGAGCTGGTCATAGAGCAGGAGTCGCGTGTAAAGGGATATGGTTATGGTCAGGGCTTGTCCTTCGAACCGGTCCATATATGAGGCTGGACTGATCGCACGTGGGCCTAAGGTCTCACTGGGGCGCGGGTGCCAGGTCTATCGACGTGCCTAAAAGGACCACCCCACAAGGAGGGCAATTGCGCACGAGTGCCTTCCGGGCCCATCTACACGGCTGCGCAGTCTCGTAAAATGTGAAAGCTGCGTTCACCGTCTGGAGTACTCGGGATACTTCTCGCTGGAGCATTCTTCGTACACAATGTGGAAGCCCGCGCTGAGTGTCAGGACACAGGCCTAGTCAATCATGCGTCGATTTCGTCGAGCCTTGACAGTCGCTCATCGATAGCGATTTCTCGCAGTAGGACAAGCAGGCGATAACCATACTTCGAGCCCCAATGTCCAATTGGTTTGTCGTACGACCGCATCAGCCTCCCACCCTTCTTCAGCCAGAAAGCTCCGTTTAAACACTCGACAGCCTGGATCCATATATTCAATGGCCCTTGTGAGGCCGCTGTGTCCGATCCTCGCCTCACTCTCTCTTGCCTTGCTAAATCATCAATCAGAGCGTCCACACACTGTCCTGCAAGTCCACGCTTCATCCAGTCGATGTGCGTGGTGACCATCTTAATCTCCCAGCCCTCTTCTCCCTCCTCTGCAAACTCTTCGAGGTCATGTAACCACCTCTTCGTAGCTGCACAAGCTACAGGTTCCTGAGCCTCGGCATTGTAGACCGCTGCGATCCTTCCGTCCTCACCCAGTGCTTGGTGAATGGATTCGGGTGAAGACAGTCGTGGATCTCCTTCACGATTCCATCGCTCTTGGTTTGCTGGAGACATGTATCGGTAGCCTTCATTAATGAACACCGTCAGGCTTGCAGCCAGGTTGGGGTCTGCGCGAATGTCCGGTGCGTGATGTATGCACAGTGTGAGCTGCTGGTTGGAAGCTGCCGTTGGTCGTTCCATCCTGGGTGCTTGAGATAACATTGGGAAGAGAGGACGCTCTCCTCGCATGTGTTGCTTTGTCTCCTCTCCCTGGATGCCTTGCGTCATGATTTATCCGTCGGAAGCTGCAGCATTCATGGCTCAACAAACCAGGTCGAGCAGCAGTTGTAAAGCAACTTGGCAATAGATCCTTCAAAGACCCCAAGTCGCTCATAGGGCGTGGTTAGATGCAGCGTGCAGAATACCATAAAGCATGGTCACCATTACGACTTTCCAGTAGTCTTTGAAATCGATCTCCCGTGCTTTGTGCTGGTGAATGTTCTGTCACTGCAACGATCACTGAAAAAGATTGCTGCGCTCCCAAGATGGCCCAGCAAGAGATAAGAAGTCGGAGGTCTGTCTTGCAGGTTATGTAAGGTTCTCGACGGCAATTCAAGGCATTCGCGTCATCTTGCACGTGTGCACGTGGCTTCGGCAAAAGCCCGCGCTAGTGCGCGCTAGTCCCAGATCGGTGCTCAACCTCACCCACCCGGCCCAGCAAGAATCCATCTCAACAGCAAAAAGGAATGTCGCTGAAAGCTCGAGAAGAGCTAACCATGGCGGTACCGTGAATCGAACACGGGCTGGCGCGGATCTGGATCGGAGCACTTGGTGCTCGCCAGCCACAACGCGACGTCATACCACTAGCTGCGGAATTGTTAGACGCTGATGCGAGGGCGATGGTTAAGAAGTTAAACTTACACCATACCACCTATTGGTGTTGTTGATGAGGATTTTGGAATTTGAAATATATATTTACCAGGTTTATGTAATTTCCAGACCGATGGAATGCCAATGCGGTCCCGCTTTCGTGTTCCAGGGAATCTGGGCGGAAACGCCGGCCCAATTACCCCACCCGCACTCGCATGGACTGAGGAAACCTCGAGAGAGCTGCCCTATCGCTACGACCTGCTCCGGAATTGTCAGTGTCCTTCCAGTGAGCTCACTGGCAACATCGACATCCCCTTCCTCATCCTTCTGCCCCCAGATCATTGAGGTGACCTCCATACGCGGATGTCGAGCGCGTTTAGATAAGCTTGCAGGTGCGCCTTTCTCTGGTATGCGAGGTCGTCATGTCGCCTCACGTCGGTCTTGCAACGCTGCATCAGAGCAACATCAGATCCCTCCTGTAGGACATTGCCTTTCGTAGCCTTTGCAGGCCCAACTGGACATCCTTGGGTAATGGACGTACACATCATGAAAGAAGCTCAGGACAAATCTTGGATTGTTCGAAGCGTAAGCGGACAGATGTCTTGTTTTGCGACCTATCGCCAGGACTCCGACAGTCTGCTCCAATGTCTCCGATGGACGACTTGGTAACAGGATGAAGGAATACGAGTCAATTGCAGGCGCGGAATAGATATAGAATCAGACGGTGCTTTGGTGAAGAAGACTCATCCTCAATGGCGATCTGATTACCGATAAGAGCCGACCTTACGTTATAATGTCGAGGGGTCAGAGATCGTCAAAAAATCGCTCATGTGAATGGAGACTTGACGCTTCCCTCTGTCAGAAGGGTCTCCAGTTGAGTAATCATATAGCAGTCACCTTCTTGCTTTTCCGAGACTATTTTCCATTACTCCAGTGCGCCCAGGGATATCTTAAGTGTGCCCAAATATATCTAGTGATATGTGAAGAAGTCAAATCAAATGTCCATCCAGTCCATCGTCATCATCAGCACCCTCCACTATGAGTCCTCTTTCTCCCCTCCACCGCCTCACATAAACTTCGACGCCATCTGCGCAATCGTCGCCAGATTTCCAATTCCCCCAGCCACACTCTGAACATCGATCCCACCAAACATGCCGCCCTGCGGTCCTCCTCCTCTCGACCCCGAAGGCCCATATCCCTCGCTGCCGTAGTACCCGCCGCCTCCACCATAGCTGCCAGTATGCCCACTCCCTGCGAATCCACCCCTCGCGGCACTCCCGCCCATCTCGGGCAAATTGACGCCGAACTGTCGTGCAAGCTTGTGCAGCACGCCGCCGCTGACGAGCGGCATGATGACTGCGAAGAAGACCTTGTACGGATGCCGGCGGGCGTAGTGCATCAGGTCGCGCCACAGCTGGCGCAGTTTGCGGTACAGGTACTGTAGATACCCATCGCGCGGCTGCCGGCCGTAGCGCGATGTCGAGGCGCGGTGCGAGGAGCTGTAGGAGCTGCCAGCGCTGCTGCGAGCGTAATTGCGACTCGGGCCGCGGGAGTAGGAGCTGTAGGAAGAGCGCGTGGGCGAGGTGGAGAAGGGGTTCCAGCCCATGTTGCTGGTGGTGTTTTGGGTTTGTTGGCTGGTGTTGGTTGACTCGGCGAGCTGCTGTTATAGAGGCGAGGCGTGTCGTGGCGTGAGTGTCAATTTGTTCCAGCGGTGGGTGGAGTGTGTTCTGGAAGCCAGGAACGTATGCGCAAGGCTCGTTCGAGTGGTGTTGTTGCGCTGTCGCGATGACTCTCTGTGCAGCTGTGCAAGTCCAGAAGGTGCCCCGGTAGGAAGTGGGTCGAATTGGGCCTCAACGAGTATCGCTCCTTATTCTTCCCTGTCTTAATGTGTGTTGTCGCGTGGAGCTCTCAACAGTCAACCGCAGTAGTGGCTCCTTGGATTCTGAGGTGTCGCGATACCTCGAGCTATGTTCGACGTCGCTTTTCGCACGGCAATGAGGGCAATGGAGGACGGGAGCACGGTTGGGGTCGCAGATGGGTTATGAAGGATCGGATCGGTGCGCGAACGTGTGGACCTTGAGCTTGGATGATCGTCGTTGCGGCGTCGCAAGGCGAAGCCAAACCTCACCGCTGTTTGCTGAGAGGCTGGTATCCCTGCATTTGAGCCGCGTTAGACGACGCCGAGAACATGCACGTATGTGATCAACGTGCGTGAACTGCCAGCAGGAGAATTGATGGCGTGCAGCACGACGAAGTTTAATTGCTGTCGAACACGCTTGAAGCGTTTTGTTTACAACGTCTCTTTCCTGGTTCTAGGAGCAAAACAGCAACAGCGTTAGGACGGCTCTGATGACGCATAATGGACTACCTCACCGACAGGCGAACTTGACGACGCCTCAGCTCGTTATCGATCAGGAATATTCCAAACAGCCTGAGCATGCTCGATTTCAAGGAAAAGAATTGATTAGATTGCTACGCTACTGCTCGCCATGCAATTCCTCTCCAACACCCCAACCGCACAAATCGCACGCTATGCATAATACCCTCTCTTATGTACCTCACCTCCTAAAGCTCGAACTCAAGCTCCCAAACGCATCAGGACTATGTCTCCCACCCATCAACCCCGAGAAATCCACGCTCTCATTACTCACATGCCTGCTTCCCTGGGTCTGCAACGCACTCAAAGGCTTAGGTTGCGGTGCCGCCTGCGGGGCTGCTTGAATAGGAGCAGCGCTCTGGAACGGGTTCGAGTGGCCGGAGAACGAAAGCGCGGTGTTCGCGGTGGGCGTGGCGGGTGCTTGTGCGGGCGCTGCCTGTGTGGGTGCTTGTGCGCCTGCGCTGGTCTGGTTGAGGAGCAGATTGGGCATTGTTGCGGAGCGCTGGGGCGCGGATTGCTGCTGGCTGTACTGTGAGAACGCGGCGTACTTGTCGAAGGGCGGGTTGTTCTGTGCGTAGCTAGGTTGTTGGGTGGGCTGTTGCTGGTACTGCCATGGGTTTGGCGCTTGAGCTGTAGGGGTCTGTGTCTGTTGGTAGCTCTGCTCCATGCTGTTGAATGGATTGGGTGCTTGCGTCATTGGGTTCTGCGTCTGTTGCTGGGCAGTCCAGGGGTTGAACGCTTGCTGTTGCGAGGCCTGCTGTTGCTGGAGCGGCTGAGCTTGCTGGTTAAGGCTTGATCCGAACGGATTGGAATTTGCTGAAGGTGTAAAGATCTGACTCTTCGAAGATTTGAGGAAGGGGTTTCCTGGACTTGCGGGCTGAGACATCGACTGGTAATGCGGTTGCGGCGCGTAAAATGAGCTGTATTGCTCGGGTATCTGTGGCATGGGAGGTGGTGTGAAAGATTGCTGGAATGGATTGGTCTGCGCAAAAGGCGGGTTCGGCTGTGTTAGACCGCCTGTCCTGTTAGGAAACAGTGGTTGTGCCGTAGGTTGTGATTGTTGGTATTGCTGTGGCTGCTGCTGGGAAAGCCCCAGACCTTGGAACTGTTGCTCGAGGCTCTGCTGCTGGGGCTGTTGCTGCTGGGGCTGTTGTCCGAATGGATTGTATGACTGGCCGTAACTTTGCTGTTGCTGTTGCTGTTGCTGCTGCTGCTGTCCCGATTGAGCGTAGCTCTGCTGCTGTTGTGCTCCCTGCTGTTGTTGGAACTGTCCCTGCTGGCCTTGCGACAGAAACGGGTTATACGAGTTGGCTTGCTGTACCTGCTGCTGGCCGCCGTAGCCATACTGCTGGTTCTGCGGCGGCTGCTGGTGCTGCTGGGCCAGAGGCGCGGCGTCTAACGCATCGAATGGGTTTGTGGAAGCCGCAGCAGATGCGCTCTGTTTTGGGTTGTCGAAGGACAAGCCGTTGATGCCGTTCTTCGCCGGTGGAGTAGGTGTCGTCCTTCCAGACTTCCCTGAGTTCTGCTCCCCCAGCCGGATCAACGCCTCGACTGTCCTGTCCAGATTGCCGTTCAGGCCCTTCAGTACCGTCGTGTTGCGCTTGTCGTCCGGGAAGCCCATGTCCCTCAGCGTTGCCAGTTTCGAGTCCAGTCCGTCGCCAGATGTGTGTATGTTCGACCCAAAGACTCGAGATGGCTTATTCACACGTGGCGGAGAAGTCTGAGTGCTCTCGAAGCCCAGACCCGGCGACACGGGTGGAGACTTCGACGTCGACGTCTTCCTCAACCCAAATCCAAAGCGTCCCGTAGGCTTCGGCGGCAGTGGCGGCGGCCTGTCCTCAGAGCTTGTGCTGCCCGTGTTGTGTCGTGTGCCTGGCTGCGAGGCGCCCATGAACACGCGCTGCTCGTACTTCTGCCGTATGTAGCGCTCCATCGCTCCGTCCACTTCGTCGACGTCGATTGGGATGTGGGCTTTCGCGCCGCGGGGGTTGTACGTTTTGTTCGATTCGGCGTTGCCAATGCGCTTCATGTTCTGCTGTTGTCAGCGCTGTCTCAGACCTGCCAGTCGGGGCTGCTCGTACATCGACCTGCGCGTTGTCCCACTTGTCCATGCTCAGCGACTTGACCTTCGAGATGTGCGTCCCCAGCTTGCGGTGCAGGGCCGCGCAGCGCATGCACAGAAAGATGCCCAACTGTGTCCGTCAGTACCACGCCCGATGTACGTAAGGACCCGATGAGCGGCGAGCTCAGGTTCGCGTCGCAAAGGGAAACATACGCTCCAGCTTGCCCATCCTGCCGGCTGTCAGCTCGAGTCTCGCAGCACGCGCGCTCTCCTTACCTGGGTTCTTCGCGCCGCAGTCGGCGCAGGTCCCGTTGCCCGGCACCGTCTTGATCAGGTCCTGCAGCGTCCGCTCATTGCGCGCCTGCTGGCGTTTGTTCAGCGCGGAAGCCATGTTGTCGCGCCGTGAGCTTCTTCGTCACACAAGGATTCGACCGGAGCGCAGTACTCGTCGGCGGTAGAACGTGCGTCTGCGGGGGCTCGGGGGTGGCTCGAGGACTCGACGGACACGTAGTTGCACGGGGCTCACAATCAATAGGCACGCAGGAACATTTCAGCGCGAGCCGGACTGGATAGCGAAGAAAGGAGTCCGCGAAGAGTTGCTAGTCCGCACGCGATGACGAGTAATGCAACCCCGTTCCGCTGAACACATGGCGTCGCTCCAGACATGGTTCTAGCGCGAGGGCTATTCTCAGCCTTGCCCCTGTCCGTGTTGGCAGTGGTTGGCATAACAGAAAGCGATCACCAGGCCCAACATTGCTTTGGGCTGTTCGACCTGGAAAGCTTGATGGAAACTTCGGCACGCGGCAGCCGTCAGCTCGGTGCTGCTGCCACTTCTTCCGTGCTGTTCACATCGTTCTCCAGATGCATGCAAAGATGCGGCCGCATCGTCAACAGTCAGCATAAGCAAGTCACAACGAAGAGATGTTTGTCATAAAAATAGTCCTACACATCTAAAGAGACGGCAATGAGTAGGGTGGAGTAGACACGGTCCTGCTAAAAACCTATTTTCCTCTCCCACTAGAAGGATATGTTGCTCTCTGGCCACAAGGAGTTCCAGAAAGCAGGCAATCGTGGGGTATAGCAACGTGCGCGATCAAACACCTTGCTCGCGGCTTCAGACGACACCATCAGTCGTCTCTCAAAAGCACGCTCGCACGGCGAATGCACAGCAACGGCGTTCGTTGATGATGCATGGAGCATTGCGCCAGAAATTTCGAGTTGGAGCGCTGTTCGGGCCGCGAGTTCGGCCGGTGCTTGGCGACTTGCGCATCAAAATCTTCTCAGCGGGTGGCCCTGCCTTCGCTCTTTACACACAATCACAAAAATGGACGATTAATCAACGGCCTCGTCGGGTACATCTACCGCGTGGTTGTCATATTTGCGTTCTAGAGTGAGACGGCACTTTTAGGCTTTGAGCAGGTTACGCTCTTCCTTCGGGGGGAGTTCGATAGCGCTTGGAGCCACCTGCGTGACCATACATATCTTCTTTGACTCGTGGATTGCCAACTCCAAAAGACCATTTGCTGGTCATGCAACTACAGGAAAACCACCCGCTCGGTCTCTTACAGAATGCACACCACACATTGACGGCTAACATGAACATCGACTCGGCACTTCTAAGGTCAAGGTCTTCGGACAGAGGAACGAAAGGTACCAACCAACTTCGGCTCTGGTAGCGCAAGTAGATATTGTTGGTCTGTACACTTCAGCGCGTCTAAGTTGACTTCTGCGACCTGGATAGCATGTTCTTACACACAGACGCCTGTGCGTCTTCAGGATGAATGCAGTGCTCAGCGCAAGGCTGCCTAACGGTGACCCAGCGGAATCTGAGATCTCCCTCGCGCCAAAGACTGCAGTGCAAGATGACTTGCCCACGCATGGAGGGTTGAAGTTGGACGGATAGAAGCGAGACATTTACCAATGGCCTCTTGCACTGGTCTCAGGCATGTTGGTTCTTCTTCACTAAAGATTGCAGTGCAGCTCCCACGCTCCCACCGGTGAGACTGCGTTTGAGAATTGTGGGAGACCTCGATCGAATCCGCCTCCCAGCTCCGCAGATCAACTCCGCACGTCGAGGCCTTACAACCATGGACGGCAAACTACCGTGCTGCATAAGTGCTACCGCTACTGCACTTGTAACCAGACTTCGAAGTTGAGAAACAAGATGTTGAAGCACCACACTAGCCGTCCCGCACACTTGCGTCTTGCTTTCAACCAATAAGACCTTGTAATTGGTACCCGCGGATGCAGCAAGCTGATCTACTACCAGGAACTTGATAACCGGCTGAGGAGTGCCGAAATTCACAGCTGTACGACTTGGTCTTTCGACATTGATATCCGACGTTGAATTACTAGCAATTCTGCTCTCCCTCATTATCAAAAACTAGCTATCTTAAGGTATCTATGCACAAGAACTCAAAATGCCAATTTGCACAGCCGATGCAATCTTGACCGCCAAAACGCGAACGATCGTAGACATGAACCAAGATGTGACACCGCCTGGTTTCACGCGGTAGCACAACCTCGCTCCTAGAGGTACTCACGCATACCCGCGCATGCAGCACAACCTCAACACAACCAGTACCGCGGTGCTGTCGCAATCACAACAGAGGCGCCAACTGCGTTTTCTGGCGACTGTCTCTGCTCCGCCACATCACCGCCGACTTGCTCCTCTCGAGCGCCAGCTCGACATCCCAGATCCGTTCCCGACCAGCCGCACATACAGAGCGATAGATGTCCGCCGTACGATCGATAACAGATTTCGACCTTGATATACGCTGCACGACAGGCTCGACGTTGAGGTCTTTCTAGAACCTTTCTTGCGAGCGCGAACCGCCGTGGTTCTCGAACAGGTCTTCGAGATACGCACTTGGGGCGCGGCCGCCAGCTTCTGTTGTGCCGCCCGGTACATTGAGAGACAGGTTGCTGACGCTAGCTTGGCCGTGACCGTAAACGCCGCTCCTAGTGTTGCCTGGTGTGTGAAGAGTAGCGACACTCTGGCGGTTGTAGTCCGAGTATCCACCTCTCGATGGCGGAGCCCGGTCGTAGCCACGAGATGGTGGAAGAGATGGTGAGCCTGGGGGCGAGGAGCCAGATGCACGACTGAAGCGGTTGCCCGGCAACGCGAGCGAATTTGTGGAAAGATGTGCGCCACCAACATGTGCCATGGGTGCTCCACCAGCAGGCGTGGCATTACCAGCGGCATAGTAGCCCGCAGGCAGGTAGTTCGAAGAGCGGTTCCCCTGCTGCGCGAGACCAGCTGCACCGCCTGCAGTAGGAGAGAAGAACAAAGAAGATGCGGCCCTGGGCGGTGTTCCACCCGGTCCTTGAGCAAACGGCTTCTGGGGCCTGGAGTGGCCAGTAGGCGCGGCGGAAAGATGATCCAGAGACATGGTCGAGCTGGCACCGACGTGAGTGTACATGCCACGCTTCTTGCCGGGCACTGCTGACATAGCCGTCATATCAGCCATGTTCTGTGCCATTGCAGCGCGCCTGACGGATCGATGCAGCGACCACGCAACAAGACCTCGCCACAGCAACACGCAAGCACCGAGGAAGCCTAAGATTGCGCCGACGCAGATGAATACGGTACCGTCCGGAAGATCGGACTTTTGCATGAAAAGAGCACCGGATGTGTCTGGGACCTGCTGGTTAGGCACACCCACACCAGCCAGTGTAGGCAGACCAGAGAGCTGGACAATGCCTTGTGTAACTGTAGGGAAAGAACCGCCATTGTCCGCTGTGGCCGCTGTTGTTCCTGAGGGCGACGCACTCGACTGTGCGGATGATGTTGCCTGTGCCGAAGATGCTGCTGCAGAGGAGGGTGGCGCGGCGGACGATGCTGCGGAAGTGGCAGTTGTTCCTTCACCGTCAGGCTGCTGAATTGTCGACAGTTGTGGCAAGTTGGTGTCGTCCTGCGCAAGCACAACAGGCGCGGCTGCGAGCAGCAGACCTAATAGGCCTACCGAAGGGCGCATTGTGGATGTGTGTAACACTCAGCGAGTGTTGTGGTGTGGTCTGGGGTGTCGAGGGACCCGCTCAAGGGGACGGCGTAGGCGCAGGGTGTGACGCCTGATCGTGCGGCCGCGCGTGTCTCAGGGGACGAGGCTATTGGCGAACGAGTGGATGCGGAGTGGATGCGATCGCTCGCAGGTCGGATGCGTGAACTGTGGGTGAACGAGCGACAGGACAGCAAGAAGTGGAGAGGACCCTGGTTGCTGGGCTGGTGTGTTGGCGGAGAGAGAATGGAGAACGGGGCTGCTGGGGCGCGGCCGAGTGAGGATCGAGCGCCCAGTTCGCTTGGTGTTTGGCACGGGCTAGCGATCGGAATGGGGGCGGCGAGATGAGCGAGGGACGACGACGAACGTCAATTAGCGATGCGTAGAAACAGCGATAAAAAGAGAAGCGATGGCGGTGATGCTGCGTGGTGCTGCGCTCACTCACACACTACCATGCGTGGAAAAGGAGAGCGATTTTCATCGTGGTTTAGACCCTTTGCTTCTAGGGTTGTTAGACTCGTCCCTGCGTGATGCACTTGCTGTTGCTATTCCTGGGGCCCACTACTGCCCTTAGCCTTCTAGCGTTCCTTCGGCGGCAGCAACGCCGACGAAATTTGGGAAGGTCGAACTCTTGGCGTCGTATTGCTCTTTCACCAAAAAGTTAAGCTCTTATCGGCAGCCACGCGCAGAGCAGCAGCACCACGTCGCAGCCATGGGTGTGCAAAAGAAGACGCGCAAGTTCGCGCAAATGAAGCGAGTCATCGGTGAGCCTCACGAACCCAACAGTCCCTCTGCAGCGCTAACCTCCGCAGGCCAGAGAGACGGCAGACTGTACGCAGCACACGCCCGCCACCCTCCATCTCGTACTAACACCACGTAGAAAGAAGAACCAAGCCGATGGCGAACTCGAAGCAAAAAAGAAAGCCGCCGCCGAAGTAGCCAAGCGCGAGATCCCCCAAGTCTCATCGGCGCTCTTCTTCCAAGCCAACACCGCCCTCGGGCCGCCCTACTCGGTGCTCGTCGATACCAACTTTCTCTCGCACACGGTGCACGCGAAACTCGAGCTCGACAAGGCGCTCATGGACTTGCTGTATGCGAAGGCGACGCCCATCATAACCACCTGTGTGATGGCTGAGTTGGAGAAATTGGGGCCGAAGTATAGGATTGCGCTGCGCATTGCAAGGGATGAGCGCTGGGAGAGACTGAAGTGCGATCATAAGGGTACCTATGCGGATGACTGTATTGTGGAGAGGGTTATGAAGCACAGGATCTACCTCGTGGCGACGAACGATAGGGATTTGAAGAGAAGGATCAGGAAAATTCCTGGTGTGCCCATTGTCAGTGTGGCGAAGGGCAAGTACGTTATCGAGAGGCTGCCAGATGTCGCAGATAGCCGGTGATCTGGCATATGAGGATGGAAGACTTGGTTTCTGCATAGCGCGGCGTTCGGGAAAAGGACGGTATAACTGCCAGACAAGGCAGAATGGCATATCAAAATACTGAGGCAGATTTGTGAGACTAGCCATAGGCTTGGAATCAATGCGATATCAACGTAATCGTAGAAGTCATAGATCTATCCGCGTCCTACTCTACAACACTGGACCACTCATCGTCAAATCTTACAGCCCACCCAAGCCGTCCAGCAACGCCGTCAACCCTCCGATACCCATCAACGTCCCCACCGCAGCACTCTTTCCATGTTTCTTCTTTCTGTCAGCATCCTTGTCGTATCTCCTCCTCGACTTCGATCTACGTCTTCTCCGTTCTCCACCCCCTGAATCTGACGCCGTAGAGTCTTCGTCATACTTGCCCATCGATCGGGGCATGGAGTATGATTGGCGTGTAGGTGACTGTGGGCTCTGTGGATATATATAGGGCTGCATATGTGGAGGTAGCGGGTTACTGTTGTATTGTGGTCCATGTGGAGGAGCGCCTGGAGGCGGGGGTGGGTAGTACTGCTGCCCTGGAGGTGGCTGCACATGCGGGGGATAGAGCCCTTGCGGCGGTAGTGATGATGAAAGCTGGCCGTTGGGCATACCGTTTGGCATCGGTATCGGTCCAGGCATTTGCATTGGTATTGGCATGGGTCTGGTTGATGCCTGTGAGCTGATGCTCGGCGGGTAGGGTGGTGGCTGGACCATCCCTGAGCCGGGCATTGACATTGACCGGTCCAGAGGTGGCGGCGGTGGAGGGTATGTCATGGTGCTGGATGACCTCTCAAGGGTTGGTTGAGGTCTGATCGCAGTGGATGTTCTTTCACGATCCTGCGCAGCAGCCATCTTTGCCGGATAACCCGGGGGTGGGCCAGGAAGCGGTCGGTCGAAAGATGTACGTCTGGAACGGGGCTTTGCTGGCTGCGGTGGAGTTGGCGGCATATTCTTCCGGTATAACTCAACAGTCCGCTCAACAAGGCGTTTGACCTGACTAAATTTGAGCGGCTGCTCAATGCAGAAGCAGGTGTCGAACTTCGTCCGGCGTCCGTCCGGTCTCTCTTTCTGCACCTGGGTGACCTTGTAGCCGGCCTCGTGTATAGCTTCTTTGCATACCCAGCTTGCCATAATCTCTGTCCAATTCTGACCAGACCGCTCGTTGTACGCGGTGGAGGGCGGCAGGTCAGTGTTCGAGCCGATGACCTTGCTATCAATGTACCTCCATTCGTACTTCCGAGTGCGAAGAGTCCAAGGTATTTCGAGATCAAGATCACCGTCCCCTTCCTTAGCTTCGACTGCCGCCGCCGCTTCCATAGGTAGACTGCCTATACTTGTACGTGGTGACACTGGCATCTCGAATGTGGAGCGAGAGGTCCTAGGTGAAGCTGCAGGCGACATCGGGACTGAAGGACCGAATTTGGAACCTGGCACAGGGATGGGTAGGGTGCTTGTATCTGTGAAGAGAGGTTGCACGCTGCCAGTCCGCTGAGGTGGTGGTGAGGTCAGGCCTGCGCCATTGGGCCCGTACATCTGCCTCTCCTTCTCTTCCTCGCTGTCTGATTCGACTGTGGCTTGCTTGGTCTCATGCCTTTGTGTACGTGCTCTACGCTCGGCGTCTTGAAGGCGTTGGTCAAAGTCCGGCAGGGTGGTCCAGCGCTCCAGCAGCTGTTCGGTCCGCGGACCAGCGATGCTGCAAACAGTCGGCAACCATGCATCTTCTGCAGAGCCAGACGTGTCAAGACTTCCGAGATATTTGTCCTGATATTGATAGAGGTGGCTTGGGCCGGGCGAAGAGTTCTCTCGTCCTGTCGGCACGAGACTTTGCGAGCTATCCGACTCCATTAAAAGTCTCCTGTCATGGTGAGGGACCTGTTCATAGAGAACTGTCGCAGACAGTATCGACATCTGCTGCTCGATAATGAGTGTCTGCAGCTGAACCTTCTCATTTGCCACAGCTTTGGCTGCTTGCTTTGGTGATACTGTAGGACGAAGCCTATCAGGTTAGTTAGCAGCTTCTTCCATGTGATGGAATTGATGATTGAAGTCGAAGCCAAGTCGTGGTGGAGAAGGGATCCCCACACAGGTGCGTAAACCCACTCGATGTTCGCTTACTGATCTGCGCATGAGATAACGTATGGATGTGCATACTTACTTCGACCACATAATGCTTTGTGCAGCATACAAGGTCTGCAATAGGACAGCTAGTGTCAATCGCAAGCATTCGAGGTGTGTTGCATAGTAGGCCAGCCTTGTTGCGTTCAAAGACCTGTTCTGCAGCTGGAACTTTGAAGCTCCATCTCGTTCTTCGTATCGCTCAGTTCGACGGAGCTCAGTCTCGTTCTCGATCTTCTTCAACACAGTCTGGGATTGCACCGTAACGTCCTCTAGTACATCGAGAGCCTGCATGCCTGTCAGCCTCGGTTGGAGCTACGTCGCACGGATCCAGCATTTTTGTGCTCGCCAGAAACCGAATATATCTCGTTCGACAATCTTTCTGCATTTGAGGACCAACTCTCGAAACACGGCAAGATATTTTTGTGACATCTCAGCCTGATGCCTGGAGAAGCGCAAAGTGAATATTGACATAGAGAAAGTAGCATACCTCGTATGACGGGAGACGGTCGTCTTCTTTGATGATCGTCCCAACCTGTTTCAATATGGAGGCGAAGTTGTTGATCGCTTTCGCGACTTTGATGAGGTCTTTTGCCTCTCCGGGCGATGAAGCGGCGAATTGATACAACTCTAGCGCCAGACAAGAGCTGTGAGAGACAACTGGCAGTATCGCCGCAAGTACTGCCATGTCTCGTTACTATCGAAGCCTCCAAAAGCCGTTGTCAGAAGTGTTATGTGTAGATGTAAAAAATTGCCGAGTGGTTCGTGAAGATGTGATCCTCGTGTTCTGAGGTCATGGCACGTTTAAGGTATGCAGGGCATCGCTGACCGGCGGGAGTTCGCCAGTGGAGTCAGGGCGTCGATGATTGGCCGAGGTCCGGGGAGGCAACGAAGCTGCATATGTGAAAAGAACTGCTGGGAACTGAAGGCCAAACTGCACGCTCGGCGAAGATTGTGGCGCTGCCTAGCATACCGCGCTGGCAGAATTGGCTGTGCTCGTACTGCAGTACGAAGTATGACATACCATAAGCTGCGCTAAGGTGTAGCACACATGACGCCGAGAGTACCACAACGATTGGCTACGCGCGAGGGATGAGGCTCTGTTGATGGCCTTTTCCGAGAAGCTCGTGCTTGACAAGGAATCCCCTACAAAGCGTCCGGTGAGGCCATGTGCGATTACTGTCCGGGCGAGAGTTCGTGGATTTGTGTTGTTTAAGGGTTTCAGCTCCTGCTCTCAACGCCAAACTTCGTACATACAGTACAGATCATGACATCAAATGTGACTGCAAGCCGAGTGCTAGGCGCATGTGGTGCGCGCGTCACACAGTCGAAGCAAGGCCGCGAAGACACATGCAGGTGTCGACGCGGGGAAGAAGGATGATCGTGCAGCATGCCAGAGTGTGTCAAACCAAAGGTATGGCATTAGCAGTGACGTCTGAGCATCGAGTCGGTATCGCTACTTCGTTGCCAGAGCTGTAACGGCAGAACGGCAGACTCAAATGCAATGACGCAGTGTGGTGAAGGGAGCCAGTCTGCCAGTCCGTCAGAGGGATCAGGTGCCAGCCACTCCGTTGCGCCAGCCACAGAATGCAGGAGAGAGACCTTATTGAATTAGTGAGATAAACAGCTGCAACGAAACCTTGCAACACAGAAGCTTGGAGATATTCAGTATATGTTTTTTGCGAGCTGTATGGTAAACACATCAAAGCAAACGATGTGCTGGCGAACCGTGATGGATGGACCTGGAGGTGTGCTGGAAAGGGACAAGGGCACCAAGTCAAATGGAGAAAGTGCCAAGCAATGTCGAGCCGCTCTTTCCACGATGCTCCCGTGTGCTTTGTGGGACGTGAGAATGCTCTGTAGGACAACCAGGTCTTTAAATGTTGGTCTACACAGCGTCAATATAAGCAAAACATGCCTATGAGCTGTCAACTGTCATCAAAGCCTGAACTCGTGTTCGTGCCTGACGAGACCAGGATATGCAGGGTCCAGGAGGCACCGAAGCAGCCCGGGCCCCGTCTTTTCGATGAAATTCGATCCAGCCTCGGATGGAACTGAATGACGAGCGCCAACAAGCCTAAGGCGCTGTCTCTTCCACCCTCCCACTTTCTTTCAGACCTCAATCGGCGTCCTGCCGCTGACAGTACCGCAGCTATCGGTCGTCCTTCTTGTACATAATCCGTGACTCTCTGCGCCAGCTGCTGTCGTCCACTCCGCTTTCGGCTTGCCATCCACGCTGCGCACTGCACTCCACTCATTCGCGGAGAACACGGCCCACCAGTCCTTAGTCCAGAGCCGCCAATTCACTCCTTGACAGCAAGTCACCCAGCCAGAGAGCCTCATTGCGCGCACATGCAAAGGTCAGCCAGACGAACCGTCACGCAGCCAAACCGCAGACCTTCCTGAACGGGAATATCAGACCCCTCAGCAATCGCGGTCTCGCCACGCCTCAACCAGCCCCGCGCGTCTGTATATCAATTCGTTGCCCCTCATGCCGCGCTCAATGTCCTCCACGGGTGTGAGCACCGCCGTCATGAGTTCGCAGGAAGAACCAATCCAGCGCTTGCGCCGTCCTGCCTATGGCACTTTTGAGGAGCAGCGCCAGCGACGTCATTCCTGGCACACCAGACCTTGCGTTCAGGAAGCGGAAAATTTCCACCTTATGGTAGAGGGCTTTTGCTAAACGAAATAATGCTTTGGCTGACGCTTTTCACAGCTTCGCAACTTCTTAGCCGATCTCAATTGCAGACTGGATTTCCTCGAAGAGTACGGTCACCTCAAGTATGACGCAGGTGTCGAATATGCCTACACGACTCTTCTCACCGTGCGCGAATCATGCTCGAAGATCTCCGATGGCGCACTCGAAGCTGGACGTCGACAAGCATCAGTCTTCGTTGAGACACTAGAGGAGCGATACAAAGAGGCGCTGGAGTCACAAGAGACATTGGGCGAGAAGGTCATGGAAGGCATACAGTTGATGGACTCATATCTGACCGAGTTTGAGACACGCGCCTACGCGCTTAAAGATGGCACGCTTGGCTCGTACGCCCATGAGATGTACGAAAGTGGACGAAGGAAGATGGATGAGGGTCTCGAAGCTGCCAAAGGTGTTGTCGACAGCGGTCTTGATAAGGCTCGCCGTGCCCGTGAGACCGTGGAGATCACGATTGAACACGGCGTGCAACGTGCACTGGCTCGCGCCAAGGAGCATGGCTTGATCCGCTACGACGACCTGCCTGAGCCTTGGAAGATCAACCCCCATATCCTCAAGGGCTACCGTTTCTCAGAAGGCAAGTGGGCTTGCGTGCGCTCCGTGTTCGGCGTCCACAACGAGCTCGTTAATATCTGGTCTCACCTTCTCGGCTTCATCATGGTCCTTGCTTTGGCCTTCTATTTCTACCCATCCAGCGTCAATTGGAGCCAGTCGACCAAGGCCGACATCTTCATTGCTGGCACCTTCTTCTTCGCAGCATGCAAGTGTCTTGCTTGCTCAACTATCTGGCACACCATGAGCAGCATCTCAGAGCAGAACCTGCTCGAGCGCTTTGCCTGCGTCGACTACACAGGCATTTCACTTCTTGTTGCCGCCTCGATCCTCACCACGGAGTACGCTGCCTTCTACTGCGAGCCGGTATCGCGCTGGTCCTATATGGTCCTTACAGCTGCTCTAGGTGTCGGAGGTGTCATCCTTCCATGGCAGCCAACCTTCAATCGCGCCGACATGGCCTGGCTGCGCGTTGCCTTCTACTGCTCCCTTGCCCTGACAGGGTTCATTCCTTTCTTCCAGTTATCCTGGACCCGCGGACCTCAATGGGCGCTCTACTTCTATGCGCCAATCACTAAGAGCTTGATCGTATATATCACCGGCGCAGTGCTTTATGCAAGCAAGTGCCCCGAGCGCTGGTGCCCCGGCTTCTTCGACTACTTCGGCTGCAGTCACAATATCTGGCACATGGCTGTCTTGGGAGGCATCTTCTTCCACTACACGGCTATGCAGGCCATGTTCACTTCTGCTTTGACCAGAGCACAGGTCGGCTGCTCGGTTTACTAGCTTTCCATACTTTCGTTGATTTTTATACTATTTGGAATGTGGCATTTAGCGAGTGAGCATTTGGTGCGGGTGCATATAGACATTCGTTGCATTAGAGGGCGCGTTGAGTTTGACTCCGCGCATGGTTTGGAGCATGTTTACGATCATCTTTCACTTCACATATTTATTCATCTGAACGGTCGTTGTCACCAGAACTTCTCTATTCCTTTACTCTTATGCTGTGAGAAACCATCACTAGAGCTATCGCTCTGTCTCGCTAACGGGGATAGGTGAGCAATGTCACAACAGCTTGTCTGACACTCCATCTTATGAAGTAGAAGACTTGGAATATCTTAATTGAGAAGGTGTTTGAGGTGCTTTGACGCGCTGATTGCCGAAGGGCGCGCGCCTTCCTGCTTCCAGCAAGTTTTCTTGACTCATGCGCACCCCATTGGCCGGCATTTGGCGGTGACGCTTCGAAAAAGGGCTTCCCCGGGTTTTCAGCTCAGCTTCGAATGCAGCTTCGAATTCAACATCGCAATGTAAAACGTCAGATTTGCACTCATTGTCAGCGCTCATTCCCAATTGTATTCTTGTTCTAGCATCGTTACCATGAACAGCGATATCGAGATGGACGTGCAGTCCAAGCACACCATCCCTCTTGCGACTTCCTCAGAGCAGATTCTCGACAGGACGACATCGAAGCAGAATACAAACGCATCGATTGAGGAACATGTCACTCCACGAAGCAATCTCCGCATGTTCGCCATTCTTACAGCGCTGTTCGTACGTTAGGGGCTTCTTTCCTTTGATCTGTTTGTGCAAAAGCTGACCACATCAGCTTTCTCTCTTTGTAGCAGCCCTGGATGCAACAATTGTCGCCACTGCCGCTCCTACAATGTCCCATGACCTCAATTCTGCAGCAGGGTATACATGGATTGGCGGTGCTTTCCTTCTCGGCAATGCTGCCTCAGGACCTATTTGGGCCAAGCTCTCAGACATCTTCGGCCGCAAGCTCATCATATTGCTTGCGCTCGCCGTCTTCTTCGCGTCTTCGGCTGTCTGTGCGACTGCAAAGACTATGGAGGCGTTGATCATCGGTCGCGCCTTCCAAGGTGCGGCTGGTGGCGGGTTGATCTTGCTGGTGCATGTCTGCATCAGTGACATGTTCAGTCTGAGGCAGAGAAGTCTGCTGATGGGGCTGACCGAGGGTATTTGGGCGCTTGCTGGTGGCATTGGTCCGATCCTCGGTGGTGTCTTTTCGAGTCTCGTCAACTGGAGATGGTGCTGTAAGTGCTGAGTTCTCTTCTCTGATTTTGGAAAAAGGGTGTATATGGGTCACTGGGCGCATTGCTGACACTCTGTTCAGTCTGGATCAATTTGCCTATCAGTGGCTTAGCAGGTCTTCTGATCTTGATCTTCCTTGACGTTAAGCACGAGCACACCTCCTTCATCGACGGCATGAAGGCCATTGACTGGCTTGGTATCTTTACCTTCCTGGCATGCACGCTCATGCTCCTGCTCGGGCTAGACTTTGGCGGCGTTTTATTCCCGTGGGACTCTGCGAAGGTCATCGCTCTACTCGTTCTTGGTGGCGCCATGATCTTTGCTTTCGTTTATAGTGAGGCGAAGTTTGCCAAGTATCCACTCATCCCTATGTCTTTGTTCAAGAGGAAGACCAACATTGCCACTTTCTTGGTGGTCTTCTTTCACGGATTCGTAAGTGCTCATGTTCAGATTAAGAGGTGCTAAAGCTGACTGGACAGGTCTTCATTGCCGCCGAATTCTACATGCCTCTGTTCTTGCAGTCCGTTCTGGAGGCATCGCCGCTTCGATCCGGTGTACTCTTCCTGCCCTTGATTGTAACAGGAGCAATCTTTGGCGTAGTATGTGGAGTGATCATTCACCGCACTGGGCGTTTCCGAGAGATTATGTGGGTTGGTTCTGCCTTTATGTGTCTTGGATTCGGCCTGTTCGTCTCATTCGACGCCAACACAACGACCGCTCATGCCGTTGGATTCCAGATGGTGGCCGGGTTTGGACAGGGTATCCTCTTCGAAGCGCCTCTCATCGCCATCCAGAGCCAAGTGAAGCAGGAAGATGTGGCAACTGCGACTGCAACGATGGCGTTCGTGCGCAATATCGCTGTCTCGATCTCGGTCATCATCTGCGGTACTATCTTCCAGAACTCGATGTCGAATCGCCAAAACTATCTCAAAGCTGCTGGTTTGCCGAGCAATGTCCTTGACCAGCTAGACGGCGAAAACGCTTTAGCAAACGTTATGGTCCCGAGCACGCTTGAAAACCCAGCCTGGGAATTTGCTGCGAAACAAGCGTTTGCTTGGGCGACGCGGAACATGTGGATCATGTTGACGGTGGTTGCTTTCTTGGCTTTGGTCAGTAGCTTCTTTGTGCAAGCGGCGCATTTGGGTACAGAACACGTTGAGACTGTGACGGGCCTCAGGAAAGAGAAGCAGCGGTCAGCTTCCGATCAAAATTGAGACGGATCCTTCATCGATGAAGATGTAGTATATATCACTATTGTAGCTCTTTCGAGCGACCGTTACATTTTACCTCGATTTCTCCTGGTCCCCCTACTTCAGCTTCACACTCAAAACCCCCTTCCATGCCTCTACCGCCGCATCCACATACTCCCGTGCATAGTGATCAACATCGCTCTCAATTACCAAGCCCTCCAGCGCGCTGCCAGTCTTACCCCATCGGACCTGTGCCTTGATCGCCACAACACCCCTCTTCTGCAGCAGATTGATGGACTTATTCGCCACCTTTCCAATTGCCTCGTATGCACCCTTCACCTCAGCATCGATCTGCTTCGCCCAGTCTTTCGGCACGGAGGCCTTCATAGGGTGCGGCGTTTTCGGCTGGACGACGAGGGTATTAATCTCGGACGCCAGGCGTGGTAGCAGGCGCAGGATTTCGAGCGCCGTGTACGAGGTTATGAGCATGTTCTCGGTGATCATTGTGGGTTCGTCGACGGGGTCTAAGCCGGTTGGAGTGGAGATAACGAGTTTCTCTTGGTCCTGACGCAGCATCTTAAGGTTCGTGAGCAGGGCGCTGAAGTGCGTGGCGTCTGCCTTGGAGGCATTGGTGACCCCATAGAGGAGTGAAGAGATTGGATGCCAGAAGTGTTCAGCGATGAGACGTTCCGCTGGAGTGGTGTGCGTCGTGAGAGCCTCGAGAGAAGGCGGTGTCCAGTTCACGGGTACACCGTCGTGGTAGAGGATCTTGCTGATGGATTCGCGATTGTGGTGTTGTGTGAGGACATCTTCGATGGAAGGGATGTCCGTTGGCATGAGAAAGGAGTAGGGTCGGTGGATACCTGAGTGTTCGAATGCAGGGAAGACGGAGCGGTCGATGTTGTCTGAGATGGTCCGGGTATCTATTTTTTGAGTTAGTCCAGATGTCTGAAACGATATTCCAGGTGCTTACTCCTGTAGCTGACATCTGGTAGATCTCCCGCGGGCTCTCCCTTGAGACGAGAGATGCGGCGACGTTCGAGAACTGAGGTGTGTCCCGTCAGAGAAGTAGTCAGCTTCTGATTCATGGAGATCAGATCCATTGCAGAGTCCCAGTGGAACCGTTTGATGTCTCTGAAGATAAGTCCCTCTTGAACCTTGCTCATTCTCTCAACGGTGTCGACAACATGCTTCAGCTCGTTGTTCGCAGAGAAGCCTTGGTGGTGTTTGACGTCGAATGGCTGCGTAAGAGCGATTCGCGATAATAGGTAGGGAGACAGCGTATCCACAAGCATCTCCTTGATGGAAGGCTTCACAGTCTTCCACACTTGGAATGCGACTGTACCGAGACCAAGATTTAGATGCAGGCGCGTGGCTAGCAGCGCGAGCGGACGATTGTGCTTCTCTGTATCTCGCTCCACGGCGGTGCGTGTTAACATTGCAGCCTGCAACAAAAGTCGTGAGTTCTGACCGGAGGCATCACCTGACTCGGCGGTCAGAACGTGCAACTTTGTGAGGCAGTAAGCGATCAGCATGGTCGCATCTTGGTCTTTTGGCAATATCTGGCTGATCTTCGATGCCCTTTCAACCAACGATTGCAGTGTCTCTGTGGGAGGCGAAGATGTCGGCAGTGAGACCGCAATAAGGTATGTGAACTTAAGAACACAAAGCTCGGCGCGTGCCCATTCCTCGAGCTTGGATTCGGCGTCGTCGGCACCTGGCCTGGTCACTTTTGTGTCTTCTTCGATGAATGACAGAAAATCAGTTCTCGCTTCGTCGCTCATCTTCTCGACAGATCGACGAAGATCTACAAAGCAGCTAGGTATCCGTGAGAACTGCTTGTAGTAATCTTTGCAGTCTTGTAGAAGGCTTTCGCCGAGGTAAGTGCGCAGAATCAAACGCACTAGACGAAGAGGTCGATCGAGCTGAAGTGTGTCGTAACCGAAGACGCGATCCCTGATAGCAAGCATCTTCTTCTTTGATCTTCTTCTGTCAGTAGAGATCCGAGTATTTTGCCGCAAGACTTACTGCTCGGGTGCATAGAGGTGTGTAGTAGCATCGATCAGGTATGACCAGACATTTACTCTTGCCGCGCATAGCTGTTGCAGTAGTTTCGAATCGTCATTGCTCAATGCGATCAATGCGTCTTCAATAAGATCCAGGATGTGCTTTTCCAGTAACTCGTACTGCTGCGCGCTAGAGAGAATGTCGACTGTGAGCAAGGAGATGTCTAGGGCGTGCTTCTCCAGAATGGGAGCCAGATGAGCAGGCGGCGCTTTCCACAGCTCGAGGAGTTGCGTGAATTTCCCTTGCCGCGCATATATTTTGGCCATGAATCGAAGATCTCGGATGTCCTTTACACTGATGGGGTCGCTCTGAAAAAGTCAGATGAGCCTGACAATACACAGTGAGAACATTACCTCTGGTCTCTCGTAGGCGTCCTTCATTTGCTTCAGAGCCACAGCTAGCTGAATTTCAGCCATTCGGTCGGCAACGCCTGCTGCTTTACCTGCCTGAATTTTTTGCTCTGCAGACATCTGCTGTGCGAAAATTTGGGTGTAGTAGCTGATCTTATCGGTGGATGCTGCTTCTGCTCTGTACTTCACAATTGCCTGGATGTGTGAGTATCGTAGTTCAATATCAGTGATACACACGCGAGATGTCAACGCACCGTGCGAGCATCGTCCCAGCAGCCGTTCCGCATAGCGGCAGTGAAGAAGTCATCCCAGAGGTTCTTGCGGTCCTTCTTAGTGGGTTTTAGTGCTGCAGCATTCTGCCATGCCTTGATCCCTTCATTGCCTACGGTGCTGACGCTTGCAAGCTTGGGATCCGACCTGAGGGTAGCTTCTACGATAAGTCTGTAGGCGTACTCAAGCAAAAGTTCGTCTTGTTGTGTTGCTTTATTCTGACAGACTTCCACCAATGACTTGGCAATCGTCTCTGGAGAAAATTGCAATTGTAGGGAAACATCGGCCCTCCATGTCTATTGGTTCATCAGTCAGAGAGTCACATGACATAGCAAGTATCTTACGGTCAAATATGGGTTGCCAGGGCTCTTCTTGAGCAATTTGTCGATGTAAGAGAGCGCGAATTTGGGCTTCGGATATTCGCGCCGAGCTTTTGACAGTTTGTCCCAGTTGAAAGCCATCTCAGTTGATCCTAAATGAGTGTGCTGCGAGCAGATGCTGGAACAAAGTGTAAGCGCGAGAAAAGGCTAGACAGCCCACTTCGGCGGCCTAAGGTGGATGGTCCGTGCCCACCCAACAATGCACTTACCTTTGAGAGACGAGCTGGACATGAGAAGACATTTCGAGACACGCTGGAGACCCAAATCTATCTTGAAGAAATTTAGAATTCATTCGATGCTCGCTCGTGCGCGAGCGTCTTGAGATATCGCTACTAGAAGTACATATACTACAGTCTATAATGCCAAAACGGACTTCCTATTCTTCGCTCGACAAGGGCGGGAAAAGTACGCCCTCATGCTTAGAGCCAAGCTGGACCATGGGTGTGCCATAGTCAAGATCAGCACCGGGCTGGCAGTAGGCCAAGGTCCTTCTGTCTGCCTTCACACCAAGCTGGTTGAGGAGCATTTGAGCCTTGTTCGGCATGTAAGGCTGGAGCAGGATGCCAGTGATGCGCAAAGCTTCAGCAGCAAGGTAAATAGTCCGGTCGACATCCTCCCCGGGCTCGCCTGGGGCGAAGTCAAGTACGTTGTCCCATGGTTTTGACATCTGGAAGAACGCGTTGGCCTAAGTAATGTCAGCTGCTGTTTGCTCCAATCAAGCGACGGGATTACTCACGCTTCGCACAAAATCGGTCAGTTGATGCAAAGCTTTGCGAGGATCATAGACGTCGAACATGCCATCGACTTTGGGTGCGACCGTGCTCAGTGAGTTGGTCCAGAACTGTGAACCAGGGCCCTCGCTCCAGTACTCTGATGGCGAGCTGCCAACACGCTCGACTGCGCCGCGAACACTCCACTTCTTGCCTCTAGTGACGCGAGATGCAAGGTTGCCAAGCTGCTGGTTCAAGAACTTGCTGTACAGCTTAATGATGTGGGCGTTGTCATAGCTTGCATCGTCCTGAATGCCACCATCGTGAGCCATATAGAAACGCATGACGTCTGCTCCGTATCGATCTATAGCGTGGAAAGGGTCGACCACCCTGCCGGTCGACTTGGACATTTTCGCGCCTCCAAGAGTCCAATGAGCATGCGTCAGGATCTTCTTTGGAAGTGGGAGACCTAGTGCCATCAGGAATGCTGGCCAGTATATGCAGTGGAAGCGAACGATGTCCTTGCCAATGACATGGCAGTCGGGGGGCCAGCCACCTTCTTGTTCTTTGCCAGGTACAAACGGATAACCCGCCTTTGTAGCGTAGTTCATAAGAGCATCGAGCCATACATAAATCGTTTGCGATTCGTCATCTGGCACACGGATACCCCATTGTAGTCGGTCAAACGGGCGCGAGATGGACAGGTCTTCGAGACCAGACTCCACAGACTGGACGACCTCTTTGTAACGGTGCTCTGGAACGATCCAGTCGGGGTTGGCTTTGTAAAACTCGAGCAGCGGTTCGCGGAATGCAGAGAGACGGAAGTGGTAGTTCTCTTCTGAAGACCATTCGACTTCACTCCCTGTCTCGATAGATGTCTGCAATACGTCAGCCAGTCAATGGAGCTGACATTGACCCGTGTCATACCATGATCTTCCTTCCAGTCGATGGCTCAATCCAGGGCTGGACTTGCGATTGTGGGTAAAAGCACTCGTCGGTGACCGAGTACCAGCCCTCGTGCTTCTGCTCATAGATGAGACCCTTCTCTTGCAGCAAGAACTGTCCTTCATCAGCCATCGAGGTATGCAACTAGTCTGTATCCATGTGTCCATACCCAAGCGTATTGCACAACATCCTTGTGATCCTTATCCGTCGTCCGTATGAAGTGTTCGTTCGAGATCTCGGCCTTTCGCGCAAGGTCCTAGGTGGTGTGAGCCTCGAGCTGTCTCATGGGCTTGTGGTCGCATTGCGTACTCGGAAGATATCCGCGCCCTTGTCGCAGAACGCTTTGGGGTCAGCGCCTGCTTTGGCAGCTGCTTTTTGAACCTTACCATGGTCAGCACGAGTCAATTCTTCTTAAAGAAGTGACTACCTTCAGCCCATGCTCGTCTGTTCCTGTGCACATGATCGCCTTCTGTCCTCTGAGCACGCTCCATCGTTTGACGATGTCCGTAAGGACCATGGTATACAAGTGTCCGACATGAGGGGCGGCGTTCACGTAGAAGATGGGCGTGGTGATGTAGTATGGCTTCTCAGGTGTCGATTTGGTGGAATTGAACCGTCTTGGGCTATTGTAGACTGAGCATGATCGGCAGACCCAGGGCGAGTTTCTTGCGAAGCTCGAATATACACTGCGCAATGCTGGAACCGTCGTGTTGGCCAACTGCGTTCGCATCCTGTTTCAATGGCGGCGCATCGCGCTTGACTTCATCTTTCGAGCTTCAAAGCTCCGAGGCGCTTTGACCACTTTCAGCCTAGTGTGGATGACTAAGCCTCGAACTCTGTGCACGCAACTGCCCACGACCTTGAATCAACACGCATACTCCACTCAGCGATACGTCGTACTACCGTCAACGCGTTCTCTTCTCAGCACACTCATCGTTGTAAATAGGTACTCAGGGCGTAATATGTATTCCAGCGATGTTGGGATGAAGATGACATATTGACGATCCAGGTGTCGATGTTGCTAGGCGCAATTGCTTGCCCTCAACGGCAGGGAAAGAGCAAGGGACTGCGGTATCGATCTATTGACCTTTTAATAGACTTTGCGTGATCTGTTGTCGCCATTGGCAGCCTGACCTCCTAGCATGCACCCCAACCCCATCGCTTACCACGTGCGAACGCCCTAACCTTGCGCAATGCTTTCAGGTCTTGTACCACAGCAAACCATTCAGGTACTTGTGTTTCACGAATCGATCGTCGAAAAGAGGCGTTATTGCGCAAAGCGCGGAGGCGAATATGCCGTGGTGTCAAGAGTCAGATCGCTATTCAGATTCTATTCAGACCCGAAAACGACAACACCACAATGTCGCCTTCACCACATTCGCCATCTCAGAAGATCAGCAATCCCTTCTCGAAGAACGTAGGCACATTTTCTGTTCCTTTGTGTACCTGCGGTCAGACTGTCCAAGATGATGGTACCGAGTATGCTGCTGCGTCAAAGCTCGCCATTGAGTCTGTTCTTCGCTGTTCTGGAAAGCTTCGATCAGGTACAGAGAGCTCCATGATTGGGCGTCTCGAGCTTCCATATAGAGGGGAACCCTTCGAACCGTTGTCCTTCACCCTCACGGCCTTTCCCTTATTGGACGCCATTGAGTGTCTATACTCGTCTCTATTGACGCTCAGTGACCCTATTGACGTTATTGACCTACTACAGCAAAGACATGACTTCAAGTCTTTGTTGATGCGCAACGACTTTCGAGTATATAATTCTCAGATACCAACCGCAATATACTCGCCATCGACTCATCGACAACACACCAGTCAATCATTTGGTTACTGTCAATCAACTACCAACTTATTCATTCACTACACAATAATCTTCTGAACGTTCAAAATGAGGTTCAACGCTGTCATCGCCGCCACCATCCTAGCTGCCACCGTCTCCGGTGCCGCCATCGCCCAACCTGCTCCTACCGAGGTCGCTGAGGCCACCGCCGAAGCCACCGAGACCACCGTTGACGGTCCTTCCGCTGAGGACCTTGCCGACTTCCCTGAGGACATCTACTACGTTGAGGAGGGTGACGAGACCGAGGGCACCGTCCAGAAGCGCGAAGCTGGCGACTGGGTCTGGTCTCCCAAATGGCGTCCCGTCGGTCTTCCTGTAGGAAAGCGCGATGCTGAGGCCGAAGCTGGCAACTGGGTCTGGTCCCCGAAGTGGCGCCCAGTAGGTCTTCCCGTTGGCAAGCGCGACGCCGAAGCTGAGGCTGGTGACTGGGTTTGGTCTCCCAAGTGGCGCCCTGTTGGCCTTCCTGTAGGCAAGCGCGATGCTGAGGCTCAGCCTGAGGCTGCTGCCGACGCCGATGCTGGCAACTGGGTCTGGAGCCCCAAGTGGCGCCCCGTAGGCCTTCCCGTTGGCAAGCGTGATGCTGAGCAGTAAACACGTCGTCAACATCAACAATCATCAGCTTTGTGACACTGACACACCGCGGAACGCATCATTGAACGAATCGCAATCTTCATTTCAGCATACTCGACGGACTCGGCAGCGATACGATGGGGTATGGACTCTTGTACATATACGCTCTTGAACATATCAGGGCCAGCATGAGGCAGGCATGTTTCTTCTGGTACCTCTACAGGCAGGACGGTTTCTCGCATTGGATAGCATCTGTACGCATGGTGTTGTGACGATGGGGAATTGGCCTTTTTTCTCGATTTCAATATAACGTTATGCGCCAGCTTTGCCTCTTTGTGCTGTGTGATGTCTTGGAGCAAACCTGACGTCTGGAATTGATACTTTAAGCTCAAACCTGTCTCTGGATTGGACCTTGAACCATACCAAAGGATCACAATTAAGTGACCTGCCCTCTTCGAAATTCGGACCTTACATCTCACCATGAAACCTCGCCCTCTTCCTCGTCCTCCCCTCTACCTCGTCCTCCCCTCTACCTCCCACACCTCCGCAATTTTCCTCCTCCCATGCGTCGGCACCCCGCACCCCTCTCTCGTCGTGCACTCCTGCCCCCAAGCTCCCTTGTTACAACACACCTGCTCATCGCCACAATAGTTCCCCACCCAGAAACCCTTTGCGTTGCACCACCGAAACTTGACCATCATGGAGTGGCACTCTGCTGTGCCGGGAGTGCAGGATGTGGTGTTGGGGAGAGGGTGGCTGTCGATCGAAGATGGAGTTGGGCGAGAGGCAATGCTAGCTGTTGGGTGGAAGGCTGATTCGTGGAGGGTGATGAACGGGATGTCTGTTGTGGCGATGGAGATAGAAGTGTAGCAGGGCGTGTTTGGCAGAGCGAATGCGTGAGCGATGGCGAGGAGGATGAGTTTGAGAAACATCGTGGTGCTGTTGAAAGTTGCGAGAGCTGAGTTGAGAAGTATAACAGAGCTTGGCGGCGCACGAGACGCAGTATATACATTCATTCTATTGACAATTTCTTGGTAGCACAGGCGTGTTGCAAGGCATCACAGCAGACAGCAAGATGACGGATGGAGCGTAGTACGAATCCATTCTCAACATGCAAAATATACACAAGTTTGTCTCATCCAACCAGGACGGAGACCTCAGATCTATAGCCTCATACAGGCTTCTTGCTTTCTATATGCACGCCCAATATGGTACACTAGCTTCTTTTTCTCCCTTGTCCCACATTTTTGTACGTCGTGGAAGCTCTACTCCTTCTTCGGCCGTCCGTTCTGCACGACGTCGTCGACGTGCGAGGTCTGGATGAAGAACTTGCGCTCGAGGAACTTGAGTGCCTCATCGAGCGGGATGATGGGCAAGCTAATGTACAACACAGCTTTCCACTCATTCCAATTGAGCGGCACGACGCTGAAGAGGCCCTGCAAGAAGGGCACGTAGAGGAGCGCAAAGTGGAGAGCCATAGACAGGCAGATGGCATAGACGAGCATCATGTTCTTCCACAGGGGCAGGGTGAGCAGGGACTCAGAAGAGCTGAGAGCGTTCATAGCGTTCAGCATCTCAATAACGACCAGGATAGAAAGCGAGACGGTGGAGGCAGCCTGCGCAGACGCGTTGGCAAACATGTCGCAGCCGATCTCAGGGAACTGAGAGGAGCAGCGGTGGAAGTGGCTGAGCTGGTAGAACGAGATCTGAGGACCCTCGGAATTAAACATGAACCACCATGCGTAACCACCAACGGTTGCAGCGCCGACGTAGGTACCGATGACCATGTAACGGAAGAACAACCAGCCGCCAATGAGAGGCTCGTCACGCTTGCGGGGCTGGCGCTTCATGATGTCGTGGTCAGGAGGGTTGAACGAGAGTGCTGTTGCGGGAAGACCGTCGGTAACGAGGTTGACCCAAAGGAGCTGGACGGGGATGAGAGCCTCGGGCATACCCGCGGCGGCGGTGAGGAAGATAGAAACGACCTCTCCAATGTTGGACGAGATGAGGTAGCGGATGAACTGCTGGGTGTTGTTGTAAATC
Source organism: Didymella keratinophila (assembly GCA_011058865.1). Classification (NCBI taxonomy): domain Eukaryota; kingdom Fungi; phylum Ascomycota; class Dothideomycetes; order Pleosporales; family Didymellaceae; genus Didymella; species Didymella keratinophila. The sequence goes on from SWKW01000200.1 coordinate 49,505, forward strand.
GAACGACCCTCCTCGACGGCGCCCTCGATGGTAGCGAAGTTATCGTCGACGAGAACCATGTCGGCCGCGAGCTTGGCAACATCGGTACCAGAACCCATGGCGACACCAATATCAGCCTTTTTCAGCGCAGGTGCGTCGTTGACACCGTCACCAGTCATGGCGACAACCTCGCCTGCCTGTTGAAGGAGATCGACCAGCTTTGACTTATGGGTCGGCTCAACACGAGAGAACAAGGAGGCGTGCTTCGCGGCTTCCATCTGCTCGGCCTCGCTCAAATCGTCGAACTGGCGACCAGTGAAGCTCTTACCAGCGAGGTTCTCGTTTTGACCAAAGACACCAATCTGCCTGCAGATGGCCTCAGCAGTGTTCTGGTTGTCACCAGTGATGACGATGACGCGGATACCAGCAGAGCGGCACTCCTCGATCGAAGCGCGGACTTCAGGGCGGGGAGGGTCCAACATGCCGACAAGACCAATGAGAGTCATGTTTTGTTCGAGCTGAGCGTACTCCTTGGTAGTTTTGGCCTTACTGAGGAGCGGGTTCTTCGAAACGTCGTCGACGGCAGCAATGGCAATGACACGGAGACCACGGTTACCATAGTCAACAATCTCCTGTTGGATCAAGTTGCCAAGCTGGTTGTTAAGCTGTACCTTCTTGCCGTCCTTGCCAACAAGAACCGATGTGCAACGAGCGAGAATAGACTCAGGGGCGCCCTTAACCAGAAGCCTCTGGCCCCCACTCTGACGGTTGTTGACCAAGACAGACATACTCTTGCGGTCGCGGGAGAACTCGTAGGTGGCTTGACGGGTAGCGTGCTGTTCGTAGTACTTGCTGGAGAAGTGAAGGCGGCTCTCGGGAGAGATGCTGCTCTTGCTCAGGTTGAGGCGGGCGTCAGGGGTACCAATCTTCTCAGCGAGGACACGGAGAGCTCCCTCGGTGGGCTCACCAACGATTCCGTAGGTGCTGTTCTTGGAGTCATAAGCCAACGATGCATCGTTACAAAGTGCTGAGACCTCGCAGATCTGACGAACGGTAGCGGACGATGCAGCGAGGTTATCAATGGCCTTTCCGTTGAAAGAGATCTGACCCTCTGGGGCAAAGCTGGTTCCCTCGACATCGAATTCTTCAAGACCATTGCCAGCCTCGTTGATGAAAACAACCTTATTGACGCTCATCTGGTTGGTGGTCAAGGTACCAGTCTTGTCGGAGCAGATGACACTGCAGCTTCCCAGAGTCTCGACAGAGGGGAGGCTGCGAACAACAGCGTTCCTGGCAGCCATCTTACGGGTTCCAAGAGCGAGACAAGTGGTAATGACAACCGCAAGACCTTCCGGAATAGCGGCCACACCGAGCGAAACCGCAATCTTGAGGTAGTAGATGGCACCCTTGGTGAAGCCACCGTGAGATGGATCGTTGAAGTTGCGGATGTTGATGAGCCAGACGAGGATGCAAATGGCGGTTATGACCTTGGCAAGAGAGTCACCGAAGTCGTTGAGCTTCTCCTTGAGAGGAGTGGGCTGCGAGATCTGCGATGTGATGCTGTCGTGGATATCTCCGATGGCTGTGTTCGGGCCTGTCAGGACCACGATGGCGTTCGCGTGTCCGTTGACGACTGTTGTTCCAGAGAACAGCATGTTGACCTGGTCCTGCTTGACCGCATCCTGGTCCTTTACAACCCGAAGATCCTTGTTCACACTTTCGCTCTCGCCCGTTAGGATCGACTGGTCGACCATGAAGCTGTTGCTTGAGATTGAGAGAATCCTGCAGTCGGCGGGAATTCTGTCGCCAATTGCCACAGACACAACGTCTCCAGGCACCAGGTCATCAGCCTTGACACGCTTGATGGCTCCATCGCGGACAACCTTGGCTTCGTTCGCTGAGTATTCCTGGAGCGCCGCGATGGCCTTCTCGGCGCTAGTTTCTTGCGATACACCGACGACGGAGTTGAGGATAAGAATTGTGAGAATCTATGAGCAACGTTGTCAGCGTGCGTTATGGGCATAGAAGATGATGGTACTTACAACTGCGGGGTCTACGAAGGCAGTCCAGCCCTCCTCGTTGTCGAAAAGCGCAAGGACAAAGGACACGGCTGCAGAACCAAGCAATATTATGACCAGCTGATCCTTGAACTGTTCCAAGATCAGCTCCCAGATGGGTGTTGGTGGCTCCTCAGGCAGCGCTGGTTGTCGGTCAGTATGCTTTATTGCACGCTCAGCCATAGATTATCGCCGACTCACCATTCTTGCCGTGCTTCTCCCGTAAGCTCTTCACCTGCTGTTCTGAGAGACCTTTCTCCTCTGTGACCTCGAAGTGCTTGAGCGCCTCGGCGGGCGTTCTTGTGAATGCGTTCTCCATGCTCTGTATTCAGCGAATTGTTCGCAGTACTCGTGCTCGTGATGTGTCGCCAGCCGTCAAGAAGGTGTACGGCGCGTGGACGTGAAGTGAACGTGTGGGGCTTGGCGTCGTCGAAGATAGAATTGCGGTAGAACTACCGGTTCTATGCGCAAGGTACTCGGCTCGTCGCTCTCGTTGCTGCACTTCCGCAGGACTGCAGTGCTATAGAGAGGTGCTTGCGAAGGGCAGACGTGAAAGAAGCCTCCCGAATCTTGGAAGCCTCGGAGCGCAGACGGCTTAAAGCGAATATGGAACTCGGCAGAAGAGATCTGAAGCTTCTCAAGAAATCTGTCCTCTCAGTTAGCTCATCGATGCGCCACACACTCCACAGCACAACGGCGCCAGTCCGTGCGAGGAAGTCACCACTCACTCACCAGCCACCGCGGAGTAAGTCCACGTTTCACGTCTGCGCCTGCGATTTGCTCGAGCGGTGCTCAAGCATCAAGCAATTATTTGTGTTGAGGGCCTTCAAGGTGTCTGCAACTCGTAAACGTTGAACATAAGGTATTGCCTTGCCTGCAAGCAGCGCGTTCAGTCGCCGGCCAAATTGCGCTGCGAACGGCACGTCGGCACAGCCTCCCCCACATCCAGCGCTCGACCATTACACGCAGGGCTTGAAAGACCTCGACACGGTGCACGGCTTTGCGGCTCTGTGTTGCGTCGCCCTGCAGGCAAGTTTCTCGCAGAGCCGCACTCTGATCTTTGCAGGGATGTTATCGTCACCAACACTATACGTCACAAGCAGGTTCGTCAAAGGCAACGACTAATGATGTAATGGTTGTATTACTAGATACGCAGCACTGCCTCGCAGCGCGCATTCGTTGCATCGCTGCAACGAGGCCATCAGGCCAGGGGAATCAAACCGTGCCGGGAAAAACTTCACCGGTCTTGCAGAACGCTATCATGATCATCATGCCCATACCCAATCCATGCGCCATGGGACTTTGCGCCCTCAACCCAAGGTCTGCGACCCTGCGGCGTCTGTACATCGAATCGAATGCAGATTATATAAGTAGAATAGAACCAGACACTATCGTGTTGGGATGAAATGAAAGTGTGCCAGGGATCTTACGACTCTCGAGTCGCGCAGTACGTCCGGATCAACCTGACGAGATCCCTGGTCACGAAGGGCTTGGTCACATAGCCCTTCATGCCGCTGCTAGCAGCTTTGTCCAGCGCAGCGTCTGTGACGTCGGCAGTCACAGCCAGAATGGTCGGCACGCGACCGTTCTCGATGAGCTCTGGCATTCGGAGGATGCTCATGGCTGCCTGGAAGCCATCGAGGTGTGGCATCCACAGGTCCATGAGGACAAGGTCGATGGCCTCAGAGGCAGGAGCGAACGAATTACGATGCATGACCTCGATGGCATCGATACCGTTGCAAGCTGTCTCGACGTTCTTGTAGCCCAACCTGTTGAGCATGTTCTGCAACACACGCCTGTTGATGGCGTTGTCGTCGACAGCAAGGATGTTGAGTGGTAGCTCTTCGGCAAGCTTGGGTACGGGAGCTTCCTTAGTAGCCTTTTTCGATGGATGACGAAGAGGTGACGAAGTTCTGCGTGGGGAGAGTAGTCCTAGAACGTTCGACGACGGTGTCGTTTGAACAACGACGGTCGGTGTGTCCATGCCATTAACGAGAACTTGACGCGGCTCGCCGACGAACAGTTCCGAAGAAAGTGGCGGTGTAATGGGCTCCCTGTTCACATCAAGGTGAGGGATCTCACGATCGTTAGACATGCGAGCTCGGATGGAGGGAGTCGGCGAGCCGAATGGTGACGAAGGCCGGCTGCAGACTTCACCTGCCGTAAGTGGGACGCGCAGCTCGAACTCTGATCCTTTCTTTGGACCAGACACGTGCGAGCGCAGGCAGAAAAGATCACCACCGAGCTTCCTGGCGAGACCCTTGGCAACCATAAGGCCGAGACCGAGGCCTTCACTCTGTCGTGTCGTCGAATCGTCTTCTCGAGAGAATGGCTTGAAAAGGTTGGGCAAGAAAGCGGCAGGAATTCCCGATCCAGTGTCTCTAACGTTGATGACAACGTAGCGACCCTTTTCGCTCAGCGTAGCTTCGAGTGCGATGGAACCATTCTGTGTGAATTTAATAGCATTCAATGTCACACAGGACACGACCTTGGCGAGATCTTTCTCGTCGATGAGAATTGAGTCTGGTACGTCTGGTGACACACTCCATTCGACCCACTTCGTAGACGCTTCTCCGTTGGAGCTTCTTGTCCGCACCTCAATTCGTTCGCCGTTGTCGGTTGCCTCGGCAATCGCAGAGTCTGGTCGTCCGCCGACCTTGAGTGCATCTGTGATCACGTAGTGCAGAACCTCTCTGATGTTGGTGTGACGGAGACTCGGTGTCTTCTGGTGCCCCGCGACGAATTTCGGAAAGCTTGTCGAGCTACTGCAGCGACCCTGACACCTATCCATCTTCTCAATTTCTGTGAGACTGGCCCGTGGGGGACAGGATATCGATCCGCGGACGGGTGGCTCCTCGAAAAAGGTGTCACGGGTTCGGCGTCTGATGGGACGGATTACGCGAGTCTGGCTATCTGCCCATTGGGTGTCTTCTCTCCGTCTCTTCAAACCTCGTTGCTGTCGATTCACATCGTTGCTTGCGCCAAGGTACTCTGGTCGAGCGAACTCTGGCCGGGCTTCCCGCCAGAAAGTGTTCCACTGATTGGGAGACTTGTCTAATGGAGAAACGGGTGTCTCAGGAACGCCCATGTTCATATCGTACGCATGGACTACGTTGTCGGCGGCCTCGACGGCACGTCTCGAGCTGTCTGACTGGTGTTAGTATTGACTCTCAAATCATCTTAGGGCTGCGTACCCTGCACGGCCTCGATGTTCTCTTTCAACGTATCGAGCATCCGGCGAGTTCGTACATCAATATCCATGGTCTCGGAAGCTTCCTTTACGTTCGCCATCATGACATCGAGCATGCCAACGACGCCTTGCATGGGTGTTCTCAGCTCGTGGGACAGGCTTCTGGCGTATGGCTTGAAAGACTGAGCGACGGAGATGGCCTTGTGTGGGACGACTTTGGGCTGTTCTTTCCGTACGACATGTGCTGACTCTGCAAATTTGTCTCCCTCAAGCACCCGCTCCAAGATCATGTCCTCCAGAGCATGGAACAGGGTCTCGAGGAATCCCCAGCTTAAAGTCCGTCTAGCAGCCCCCTCTTTCCCCCACATGACTCCAAAGTGTGCGAAGCACTTCCCCTCAGCAAAAAGTGGGATCCCTAGGTACGCTTCTCCTGGTATTATCAAATCGTTCGGGTTGTCGACAATGAAATCGTTCAGTCGCTCCGGGATGACAAAGATCTTATCGTGCTTCATGTAGGCACAGGGGCACTGGTATGCATGGTACTTGAAGTTGCGAAGGTGACCAGGACCATTGCCTTGGTCGTCGTTGATATAGAAGGCTTCTCCCATCAAACATGACCCAGGCTCTCCAATCGGTGGCATCTCCACCGCAACATTCTTTTCGTCGACCAAGATCCTCTTCGAGACAAAAGCATACTGGGCGTCAGCGATGCTTGCAAGACCTTTCGTAAGAAGAGACCAGAAGCTATCAGTATCGGCGGTCCTGAGGTTGTTCTTGAGATCGACGAGCTGTTCTGCGGCATTGCTCTCTGCTGGGTCGTATAATCGAGAGAGCTCTTCTTTGAAACCGCTCTCGCCCTCTTGCACAACCATGCCTGGGCTAGGCTGCGAGAAGGCTACGGAGCGACGCTCCATTATATCGGGCGGGACAGGGCTTGTTGATGAATCTCCCATGTTTTTACTTTTCCATCCGGACAGTAGGTGGGACACGGCTCCAGATGGAGGTGGGCCGGTGTGGTGATCAAGCGTCGTCCAGATGTTGGGTGTACGTACCCACGCCGGGGTGGGGGATTGCAGGCCACACTAAATGTAGAACGGCAACACAGGCGTCGTGAAGACAAAGTCCGAGACTGGGCTGACGGAGTCGGTCACAAAGGTTGAACAGGCCGTATCCGGAACACGTTGACTAAGCGGAGGTGAGGTGCAAAAGCAGCTGGGACTGGCGAGGAATGCGGTTGTGTGCAGAAAGGATCGAAGATTGCGAGGGAGGAGGGCTGCGTCGGCGATATGGTTGGACTGGAAGACGGACTGCTAAAGTCGCACATAAGAAGGCTGGGCGCAGGTTGCGCCTCCAAGGCGATCTAGAACGCTTCCCGATGCTGCAGAGGCCTCTGCGTTCCCTGCGCTCCGGTGGATGCCTCTTGGTGGAGACACAAAGAGACGCATCTGGCGCCTGACTGGCCGCTGCATCCAGATGCTCTTAAGCACGCCGCGCCCCCCCCCCCCCCCCCCCCCCCCCCCCCTCTCCCTCCCCGGGGCCGGCAGCGTGTGCCGGCCCGTGTT